>PVKB01000275.1:739467-895195 GCA_004027205.1 Ctenodactylus gundi | reverse complement strand
GTGCACCTGTGTATCTTGTCAAGGTGACAAGGACTTTCCCACTCTTTTTGTCCCTCACCTTACCCACCCCTCATTCCCTCCCCGTCCCTACCCACCTGTTTCACTTGGTTTTTCGCTTTAAGTTCTATGAGATAGTTGTGATCTGGGACTCTCATATCAGAGAGACCATTCGATGTTTCACCTTCTGCTTCTGACTCACTTCACTAAGCATGATGTTCTCAGGTTTCTTCCTTTTGCCCGTAAAGGCCTCCACGCTGTTGGACTTTATAGATGCATAGTATTCCATTGGGTGTACACGTATTTTTTACACACCTACATGTACAAGATGTGTGTGTACTGAACTCCCTAAAATATCCTAAATCATTAAATGCTTCGAGTGTTTTCTGAGCATTACTCTTGGATGTCTGGGAAACAGCAGTTGGCCTAGGCATTGAGCAGAGGAGTTAGCCTCGCTGCTACACTCGCCCACAGATAGCACGATGAAAGTGCCACCATGTAGCCTTTGCTATGTGTCCCTTCTCTTCCACTATACTTGCCCACCAGACAGGCAGATTTCCAGCTTCCCGCCTACTTCCACTCCTTCTTTGCCAAAGCCAACCTCATTTAAACTGTAGTTGTACTCAGCATCCTAATTTATGACCTAACAAGCATCTCACAAACATTTAATTCACTTTAATTTCATTATGTGTTTGACCAGGATGATTTATGGAGGGGAGATGTTCCCGTTGCCAGCAATTAGATTAACTAATGACCTACAGAGAAATCTCCTTTCAGGCTTTTGACGTTTCCTACACGTCTGTGAACAAAACCCAGGCTGATAAGTCCTGGATTCTCAGAGGGTCCCAGCTGTCCTGACAGAGTCCTCCTCCTGTGATAGCTGACACAGAAACTCATGAAGTGGACAAAGCGTTCCCTGTGGTCCTCGGGTGATTTATCTTGTCATGATACTTCCATGTGTGGAAAAACCTTGGTGTTTTCATATGATGCTTCAGTGATAATCAGCAGATTGTAATTTTTTTCAGATGGGCTTTCTGAGGATTTGAGGAAGGGACACTGTGGGAACACAGATAGAATTATTGTCCCCTCTTGCTACCTTACTGATCGCCTCTGAGGAGTCAGAGAACATGACTCCTTTTTATTTTTCTACACATTTTCTTGGACAGGTCACTCAAAGACTATTTGCATTTTGTCTTCTTGCCCAGAAAGGACACAGCAGGGTCCATTCTTCAGTGGGAGTAAGTCTGGTGTATTAAGTTGAGGGTGGACAGCATTGTTTGGCACCTTTGAGCTGGTGAATTGTTGAATAGCTTGAAAAGTTGTTTTCGTCATTAAGCACAGGACTAGGAGATAACTACATCAGAATTCTAATCTTGGCTGTGCCCCTAATTGGCAGCATCATGTTATGCAAGTCCCTTAACCCCTCTTGGCTTCTGTTTTGCATCACTAAAATGAAGTATAGGAGTTCAAAAAGGGCCTCTCTCTGTGCCCTGGGATCCTTCCCCTTCTGACTCACCAGAAGGCGATGAATAGGGACCAGATTGCACAGTAAAGATTTCCTACATCAACGGCCTCAAGTGCCATGTGCTTTGCCAAACACCCACCTAGGCAGTGTGTTTAGGTCTTGCACTCGGGTGTTAAATGCGTATTTCGTGTATTTGATGGTTGCTAGTTTGTGTTACTGGGGACCCTTGATGACCATCTCCGAATCATGATGCTGGGAGTTTGGAGGAGACTGGGATTTTTTACCGTAGAGGGAAAGCAGAGTTGTCTCCAGTGCACCTAAGGGGCTTCCCAGCGATGCCCCTGCCCTTCTCTACCTCCCCTGCCTGGTTCCTTTGCCCCTATATCTGTCTGATTCCCATTCTTGGTGCATTTTTACTACTTATCTGCTGACTCCTTAGAAGCTGGCATGAAATAAAGCTTCCACTATTCTGTTAGTGACCCCGTCTCTCTGACTTTTGTACCATTTATGGCTAATAGAGCCAGCAGATATGACAACCATGGCACCAGCTTAATCAAGTAAGTTTTTAAAGCAAAAGTAGATTATAAATGTATAACTTCCACAGAGAGAAGGCGAGTACTTGGCTATGGTGAGAATGGGGATGGCTATGTCTTTCTTTTGATCCAAATGCCTTGGCCTGGCTCAGGTTAGCTTGTTTATTTTTTCCCTTGTTATAGTCCCTTTGAAACTAGGTGCAAATTCATCACTGCCACTGGGAAAAGAGCTCCAAACTCCTGCCCCCTGGTGGAGGATCCATGACGCCACATGAAAATGGCCGCAAGCCTTCTTTAGGAAATAATTTTGTTTGTGCTAGTGAGGAACTTCGAACCAGTGCTCTGACTGGAATCATAGATTCATGCAAGGGATATTCAGAGCAGGGGATGAGCCTTAATTTGCATAAACCTGAGAACCTCTTAAGCTACCTGAAAACGTGTGTACACATTTTTAAGAAGAGGCTTCACAGCTATTACCAGATCTACACAAAGCAACGTATAGCCAACACAAGGTTAAAAGCTACTGATAGAGTGCGAATTTTCTGTACACCTGTCGTCTGAATCCAGGGTGATGACACTGACTTGCCTGTCAATGTTTCTCCTTTGCTCTTCCTAGAAAAAGCAAGTAAGTCAGACCAAGATCCGGGTCATCTCAACCATTCTGTTCATCTTGGCTGGCTGCATTGTGTTTGTCACAATCCCTGCTGTCATTTTCAAATACATCGAGGGATGGACGGCCTTGGAGTCCATTTACTTTGTGGTGGTCACTCTGACTACAGTGGGGTTTGGTGATTTTGTGGCAGGTAAGTGCCCTGGAGATCCTGGTCACTGCGGCCTCAGTGGGGGAAAATTGTCTGTTAGTGAGCTTTTCAAAATCACCTTAGCAAGTGTTCGTGGCAGAAGCAATTAAAAATGACTCCATGTTCCTGCTGCTGTGCACAGGCTCACGTCAGACTCCTAGCTCTGGGTGATGTCATTAACGGCAGGAGTTTTTCCTGCCATGAAAAGAAAGCCAGCCCCTTCCTCCTCTGGACGTTTAGTGTCCTTATCATTATATAAATTATGCAAGAGCAAATTGAATTTCTCATTGAAACTTGGACTTCTCAATCGTGTTAAGTAAGGCTTCTTGAACTTATGTTAGCAAAGGGAAATAAGAAAGTTGGGGAAAGTTGGCATAGAGGTTTGTCTGCCATGCCCATAGTTACTGTTCCTAATGCTGCACCGGGAGCCTTTGTTCCTCCAAAAGCTGCTGTCCTCAGCTTGCCTGGATGCAGAATGTAGAACTTTCATTACTGGGACATTAGTAGAGGAACTATTATTTAAAGGATTTTGGATGAATGTATGTACAAACAACTGTCTTCGTTGTAAAAATAAATGTCGATGAATTATGTTTAAGGAAGTAACAGAAAACCACCATCAATTTTTTTCTGGGGTCAACTTGAAAATGAAATGAGATTTGGCTTCACACATACATTGCTTCCTCAAAATATGATAGGGAAGGCAGGGACAGGAGGAGGCCATTTTCTTCTTCCTGGTAGGCGTGGCTCCAGGTGTTGATACAATTAATCATTTTCTAGTTGAAGAAGAGAATGTATTGCCACCAAGGAGGGGAGACAATGGAGAAAAAGATGGCGGCAGCTGAGGATATAATGGAGCATGGTGACGCTTGGGAGAGTAGAGAGGTTCTGGGCTTAGAAGCAGCATGTAAGAAGATGGGGAGTTGACCAAGAAGAAGAAGCATGATACAGTCAGGCTACATGTTGGAAGAGCCCTGCTGGATGTCGGAGAAGCTTTTCTATAGGGGAGTGGTCAGTGCCAGTAGGATCATCCTGGTTGTACCTGAGATCCTCTGCCAGACCTACTGTACCTGAAGCAGCTCGAGCCCGGGGTGTCTAGAGGGCGTACAGGGCAGTTGCCTTTTCCAGATTCTATTGAAACAAAGTTGAATCTTTTCTTCCTGGGAGACCCAGGGGTCTGGGGCCAAGTATGATACCAGTGACATCACCCCCATGGTGTTAGGCATCAAGTGCCTTCTCAAAGCCATGAATGGTGCTGGGCTTTGTGGAATGCTTGTCCTGACATTTATCCTTTCTTCTGTTGATACAGATTGATTTTCATATGTAAGTTAAAATTGAAAAATGGCAATTAAGTAAAAAATGACTACAGTAAAAGACACATTGCCATTAAGCCCCCCGATGCTACATCCCCTCCCTTCAGACCCACCTGTCGCATTGCTCTCACCGCTTCCTGAAGCGGTTCTGGAGGTTCTGTGTCGTGTCTCTTGTTGCCCTGTTGTGGCTGCCTCGTTGTTCTGACTCATTTCCCAACATTACCTTTCATGGTCTTTTTAACAATGAGGAAGAGCCGGAAGTTGGGTGGTGCCAGATTCAGTGAATTAGGTGAATGACACACTGTCACATTTTTACCAGCCTGTCCTTCTGTGGAATAGCACTAGGCAGCAGTATTCACTGTATTTTTGATCAGACCTTATAAAGACACAAAGGAGGACTTCCCAGACGGGTCCACCAAGTGCCAAGAATGATGGGATAAATGTGCTCAAAGAGGGGAGACTCTTTTGAGGTGGATTGCCCTCACTATGTCTCTTACTTCTCTATATATTTTTTCAAATTAAACATTCATTGTTTTTTTGATCACCTATAAATCAATCTTGCCATACCAATAGGTCCTATTATATAATACTTTTGGTATGTTTCTGGGTTTGTTTAGTTTATACTTTGTTGAGTTTTTGTGTTTATAATGAAAAAAAGTGAGCCAGTCCCAGTGGTGCAGAAGACTGAGGCAGAAGAATCTCAACTCTGAGCCCATCCTGGGCGGCTCAGCAACTAGAGAAACACTATCTCAAATAAACATTTAAAAAATGGGTTGGGGATCAGTTCTCAGTACCACAAAAACCCCAAAACAAATGAACGAACAAATCAAAACAAAAAACACTGTGATCAGACAATTGTATTATACATTTAAAATATTTGAGGGGGGAGAGAGAGAGAGAGGGTGAGGGTGAGGGAGAGAAAGAGAGAATTTGTGTCTGTGCGTGTGAGTCTGTGTCTCTGTGTGTGAGTATGTGTTTGCTTGACCAGTTCCTGGTCAGGATGTTTGCTTTATCTGGTGACATTTGTCAGCAGTGCCATGGCTTCTCTCTTGGGTCTGGTGCGTGTAAGGAGGGTGGGGATCTAGGCTTTGGGAGTCTGAAAGGGGAGTTAGTGGCTCATCAACAGGAACATGGGTCTCTCTGTGTTAATCTGTAACACAGATGACTGGCAGTGTGATTTGGCAGCTTTCCTAGCTGAAGATAGAAACCTACTTTTTAGAAACAGTGATGGGTTTTTCTTACCTTTCGATGGACTACAAATAGAACATTATGATGTCAAAATGATTAAAAATTGTTTTTAGAAAGCCTGATGCCTGGGACCCCAGTAGTTTTTCCTCGTGCACAGTACTCAACCATTCCTATTAGAGTAGAGGCTGCAAGCTCTGGAGAGAAACCACCCAGGAGACTAAGAAAAGCAAGAGAAGCAATTTGGGTGTGTTTAGGGTAATCCCTTTGTGTCATCAGTCGTTGGCCCATGGGAAAACTCTGTTGAGGTTCTGATATAAGGTAAATACATGTGAGGGCAGGTGGAGTCTAGAACAATTTCACAGACATTTTAAGTACTCCAAGGCATAGTTTGTAACAAATATGCTTTAAAGCTCTCTCTACTAGCATGGGGCCATTTTGAGAACCCAGGGACACCTAGGGTGGACCCTGCTCTCTAACACCTAGCTCCGTTTGGTCTGTCAGTCTGGTGTACAGATAACATAGCCCTGGGAAGAGGAGACTAACATAAATCACATGTTTCTGTTGTCATTCCTGGCCATCAGGGGCTGCAACATACTAGCTCTTTACCTTGTCTCTGCTTACCCAGAGAAAGTGTGACCTTTCCAGTCCCAGGCACACGCTGCTTTAATGTCCCTACTTGCCAGTGATTACCGAGCCATATCTCCTTTGTTTCTGCAGACCAAAGTTTCTTGTCATCCATTGCAATTAAACCTGGCTCTTCTACGTTCTCGTTTTCAGAGTGTTCATAGACCAGTATGGACAGTGCATTTTTTGAAAGACTAAAAGTTTGTTACTACAGTCATCCCTCAGTGTTTGTGGGTGACAGCTTCTAGCACCCTCAGAGATGCTGAAATCCAAAACTGTTCCGTTGGATACAGAGGGTGAAAGGTTACCCAGTCACTCAAGAAACAGTGGATGGTTGCTATGATCTGACATGGTATCGATTCTGTGAGAACTATAATCCGAAGGCCAATCACACAAGACTGATTTCCTGACTTATTTTGTGACTGACCCACTTTGGGACAGCCTGATGACACTGCGGCATTTCCCATCCCCGGCTGGGAGCACGCGCAGAGCTTTGAGTTGCAGAACAGCCACTCATAAAAGGATGCTCAGAAGTGTTTACTACATTGTTCACTAGCGAGCCCTAGCGACCGTCTTGGTTGGGTGATAGTGTTTATTCTTAGACAACCAGAGGGAGCTAGTCCCAGAGTTCTCCGGCCTAACTCAGAGAACATTAACTTCAAAAACCACTAAATGTTATAGGAAATCAAATTGTATCCTAGAGAAAGTTGCAGGGAATAGTTAAAGGCAGCTAAGCAAAACCGAAGGGGCTTGACACAGAGCCCTGTAACAGTGTTTGGAGTTCTAACTTTAGGAAGTAGGATAGTATCAAGACCTCAGGCACCACCGTGGGTAGTGGCTGTGCACATGCTGAGAAGAGGCCGGGGCACACTGTCTGTCCAGCTGGCTTTGTGAGGTATTACTGGTGCCATAAGAGCTTAGTGAGGCATTACTGGTGCTAGATGTGGTTATAACTCCAAACTAGTGTAAGAGTCTGGCAATCACTCATTGCTTAACACTCTAGTTGCCAGGACATTGCTAATGTTGGTTGTCTTAGAAACAGCCTTGCCTGCTTTGCCAGGCAGCAGTGTCTCATAGTGTGAAGACAGTCTGATGTCAGTTATGATGCTGGTTTTCCTGATGTTTTTGGAGAGTGTGCTGGCCTTAGAACTGAGTTAGCTAGCATGGCTGCCCTTAGCAATGCTTGTAGGAAGCCTAGAATAAATTGGCTGATTATTTAGAATAAATGACCAGTCTTTCAATGAAACAGCCAGTCAATACCTTCAGGCAATTGGACTAATTTTCTTGGATAGATTTTTACTGTAACTCTTACTTAAAATAAAAAGATTGGACTAGCTGGCCTCTGAGGTCTCTTTCAGTTCGAGCTTATGGCAATTCTAATTACTTGGCCTAATTGACACTCTGGATTAGCATCATGTAAGCACCACCCCTCTGCATGAAATCACTAATTTGTGGATCAAAGTCTCAGTAATGCCGTTATGTCTAATTTTACTTCCACACATCTACCTGTCTTTGGGTTAAATGTGTGTAAGCTTAAGACTGAAATGGTCCAAGCTATTTAGGATGATTTAATGATGTTTAATTTTCATTAAAATAAATTTAGAGAAGTTAAAAAAAAAGACAGCAGCCTCTGATTGGTGGTGCATTAGTGGGACATTATTCATGTTGGCATTCATTGTTGATGCTTAGGTGAGAATAGGTGGGTCAAGTTAGCCATTGACAGGTTTTTTTTTTTTTTTTCTGTTACAAGGTCAGTGATGAAGAACCAAAAACGGTAAGCCCCAAGTCAGGGTCCTATAGGAAGGGACCCCTCTTTCCCTTGTGTTCCATTCCCTGTTATGTATTGCGTTGATCAAGCCAATGGCTGGGTGTTGGACGATAATGGGATGGCATTTGCATGACACTGATTGGTGTGTATTTGTTCTGCAGTGACCATATACTAGACTGCATTATAGTCATATTTGAATTTTGGGAAAAAATAATAACGGAATGCTTGGTTGTTTTTAGGGGGGAATGCTGGTATCAACTACCGGGAGTGGTATAAGCCGCTGGTGTGGTTCTGGATCCTCGTTGGCCTTGCCTATTTTGCAGCTGTGCTCAGTATGATCGGAGATTGGCTACGGGTTCTATCCAAAAAGACCAAAGAAGAGGTAAGACCTTTGCCAACCTTGATGAGTGTTTCTGAGGTCAGATTAGCTTGTCTGACAAATTGTTTGTCTCTGTTCTGTGGGCTGGAATGTTTTTGATTCAAGCAGGGCTTGTAAATTTATTTTGAATCTTTACCTCAAAGCCAAATGGAATGTAATAGCTATTTTTAGAAAATTTTTGGGCAGGTGAGAAAAATACGGTGATTCACTGGGAAGACTAGTAGACAACGACTTATTTGTAAAAAATTGGCTTGGTTACGTTTTTTCTTTCTTTCTTTATTTTTTTTATGCTGGACACAATATGTAACACCCACAGTCTAAGGAAGGAGGAAAGGTTTATTTTAGCTCACCATTTCAGAACATCTCAATTTATTCCTGGTTGGCTGGCAGTGGCAGACGGGGCTGATGGTGGGCCTTGATGGAAAGAAGTATCACAATAGGAAGTGAGAGGAAATGTGGCACTAGTGTTAGACCCTCGCGGGTCATGTCCCATGATCCTTTCCTTTCAGGTCATGCCTCAGTGATCTACCCCTTCCAAGCAGATTCCCTCTCTCAATAGCACAGGAAACCAATGGGTTAACCTTTATGATGGAGTCTCCTTCCAAATATGAGGCTTTTGGGGGAGACGTTCCAGATTCAAACCATGACAAAAATACGAAGAAAAAAAAAAGAGACAGAGACATAGTGAGAGCATACTGTCACTGAGAGTTTTAGCCCTTAGTACAAATGCACCATGTAGCCGAGAAGACTCTGAAGTAGCACTCCCAGAAGCCTGTCTGTCCCTTAGGAAACACATTTAAACCCTGTGACTCTTTATCCATTTAGCGTGAGTCTGAGTTATAAACATGGGCAGCCATGGGAAGTGGACCCAGTGCACTTGTAGCCTCTTATACGCCCGTCAGTTGTCAAATTGCAGAGACAAGTTTATCCCTCTGGCCAGGGGCATTTGGTTTTTACTCCATCACATACATTCTCATGACAACTTATACGAAGACAAGAGAAGCAAGATATGAGAAGATAGAGTTTGTGACAAGAAAAGAAATACGAAAGTTAGAGGGCATGCAAGGAGAAAGAAAGTGAAAAGAGGAACAGAAAGAAGAGAGTGCCACAGAGAACAGAAGAGGGACAGCACCTTTAAGGACAGCCGGTCTCTCTCCAGAACGGGCCCCAGGACAAAGTTGCTGAAAAGGAAATTTCCCTGGCCACTCCTGGGCACACGCAGCAATTTTCTGCCTGGCGTAAACGCTGTCAGTGGACTTTCCAATCTGGTTCCCCAGATGGCTAACTGATCTGTTGAAGATCAGCTGTAACCAAAGAAAATGGAACAGCAACAATATGGACTTTGCTAAATGCAAAAATTTGAGTCATTAATGTCTATAGGAAGGCATGGGACTTGTACTGCCTGCCCTATTGATTATAAACTGTGACATTTGCTGCGGATCTTTAGGCAAAACTTCGCCTTCTAAGAAAGTATGTTTTGTGGGCTTTGGCAGAACATGCCCTTTCCCTGAACCCAACGGTGGGAATGTGGTCACTGGGTACCCTAGAATGTCCTCTTCAGCCAGGACAAGTCCCATAGCACCTGGTAAAAACATGGCTCAGGCATAGGTTAACCAACTGTTTCACTTTTCCCAGGACTTTTGGGGTTCCTAGGACATGGAAATTTATATTTTGTTTATTTATTCATTTTTTAAATGATATTGGGGATCAAGTCCAGGACTTTCATGCTGAACTACATCCCCAGTCCCTTTTTAATTTTAATTTAATTAATTAATTTTTGGTGGTACTGGGGATTCAACCCAGAACCTTTGTGCTAAGCTACATCCCAGCCTTTTTTTCTTCTTTTTTGAGTAATTAGTTAAGTTGCTTGGCTAGGTAACTTCGTGCCCCTCCTATCTCAGCCTCGCAGATGTTGGGATTGTAGGCCTGTGCCTTTGGACCTAGCTCTATTTTTTTTTTTTCAGAAGAAGAAATAGTTTAATTATGTGTAAGTCAATGAGGTAGAACTACAGAAGTAAAATTTTCTTCACATATTATACAGTATGTGTATGCTAACGATTGTAACACAAATATAATTTAACAATTTCAAATTAGTCATAAATGTTTCTCCTAAAATTGCATTTAGCCTGTGTAGTATGTAAACTGCTTCCTATTTTGTTTATTAATTTTGCATGCCACAACTTGCTATAATTTAACCAGATTTCAGACATTACATCTTACATATCACTAGTTCTATTTTTTAAACATTTTTTAAAATTTTTTGAGACAAAACCTTACTCTGTAGCTTAGGCTGTCCTCGAATTCCTGGCAACCTCCCTGCCTCAGCCTCCCAAAGTGCTGGTTTACAGGCATGCACTACCATGCCTGGCTAATTCTTTTTTGATTTTTGATTTTGAGACAGGGACTCCCTAAGTTACTAAGTGCCCAGGCTGGGCTTGAACTTTTGATTCTCCTGCCTCAACCTCCTAGAGTTGTAAAATTATAAGCCTGTGACTCTGAGCCCAGTTTGGGACTTTTATTTTAACACCAGGGTAGTCCCAGCCAACTGACACAGGCTATTACCATACCTCATTAGCCTAGAAGGATAAAGGAAGGATACAGGGCTCACTAAGCACCTGCTTTGTGCCCAGGATCAAGCGAGGTACGTTTTCTTACCTTATGGAGTGATGGAGACCCGAGAGCTAGATATGCTTGCCCCATTTTATGTGAAGGAAGGAAGGAGGCCACCTGGTTTATAGATATTTCAAAAATCAATGGAAACATAGTTGAAACCCAGGTAGCGATATCTCCTCCAGAGTACTAGCTGCCTGTCGTCTCTCAAGCTCAGGCATAGCTTGGGTCCTCCACACAAGTGACTCCTTGAGCCATACTGGCCACCACCCAGTTAGAGATGAGCGTTTGGTGGAAAATACCAGGGCCGTAGTGATTTGCCCCTTTCCTGGGACAGTACCTCATCCCTCCCACCACTCCGGAGGCAGCCTCCCCTAAGGCCTACCCGAGGGCGGTGGGTGCTGGGAGTCCCTACATGGACGGGAATTTCTCAGAGTGTCATTGCTCTTGTGTTCCTGGCCAGGTCGGTGAGATCAAGGCCCATGCCGCTGAGTGGAAAGCCAATGTGACGGCCGAGTTCCGGGAGACCAGACGGCGGCTTAGCGTGGAGATCCACGACAAGCTGCAGCGCGCAGCTACCATCCGCAGCATGGAGCGCCGGCGACTGGGCCTGGACCAGAGGGCCCACTCGCTGGACATGCTGTCCCCCGAGAAGCGCTCCGTCTTCGCTGCCCTGGACACAGGCCGTTTCAAGGCCTCATCCCAGGAGAGCATCAACAACCGGCCCAATAACCTCCGCCTTAAGGGGTCCGAGCAGCTTAACAAACACGGGCAGGGGGCCTCTGAGGACAACATCATCAACAAATTTGGGTCCGCCTCCAGACTCACCAAGAGGAAGAACAAAGACCTCAAAAAGACCTTGCCTGAGGATGTTCAGAAAATCTACAAGACCTTCCGGAATTACTCCCTGGATGAAGAGAAGAAAGAGGAGGAGACAGAGAAGATGTGTAACTCAGACAACTCCAGTACAGCCATGCTCACGGAGTGTATCCAGCAACACGCAGAGATGGAGAACGGTGTGGTACCCACGGACACCAAAGACGGGGAGCCCGAGGACAACGCGTTACTTGAAGACAGAAACTAAACGTTAAAGATGTTAGTCTTGGACTAAGCGTTGTGTGGTCATTGTTTGTTCGTTTGTTTGTTTTTAAATATTCACACTGAGACACGTGCCTTAAACAAACTTCTTGTTAGCCCAAAATTACATAGCATTGGAGAATATATTTCACTGTGCCATAAACGACTGGAAGTTTGCTCTGCCAAAATGAATCAAAGAACAAGAACTTCATTTTAGACAGCAGTTGCAGGACCCGGGAGCTTCGCGCATGTAGTCGGTCACTGCTGCACACGTGAAGGGGGTTCCCCTGGGGATGCTGTACCGCTACGTAGCATCGCTGGGGCATGGCACGCAGACAAGGGCAGCTAATCCTTAGACCAGCCTCTGAAAGGAGCAGGTGTGTCTTTAAAATGGAGTCCTGTATCTTGAAGCTACCAGTGGTGGTATGTCGTACACAGAAGGGGGCCTGTTTACAAGTGAACAGGTAACTGTAACTGGGTTCAGAGCTGACCTTTTGGCATGGGCTCTGAACTTGAACTTTGAAACACACCATTCAGTGCATAATACCTACTCTTTCTGAGCTCCAAATGAATGTTCGTGGAACCCGAGAGCACCTGGAATCTTTTTTGTTGTTACTGTTGGAAGCAGATCAGAGCACATGTATTAAAAGGTGCAATTGCTTTTCTCATTACAAAAGAAAAAAATCACGAACACATCACACTGTGGATATCACCGTTACCAATGATAGAAGCCTCCTAAGTTTGTTCCTTCTCACGGGGCCAGGCAGTCCACGTGGACTTCCAAGCATTGGTGGAAAGTCAACCTCAGCTGCTGCATGATTAAAAGCCAGTCATGCATTGTCCTCAGTGGGTGTGATGGTGAAAATAAACTGATTTTGAAACGTCCATGTTCGCTTTTCTACTGGAACTTCGATTATAACTTGTTTTGATAAGAGGGGGGAAAATACCAAAACTATTGCCTTGCATGATGCCAGTGGCTTGCTGTTCTGTCTAGCCAATCCTTAATTTTTATAAAAATAGACATCCTGCATTTCTGAGACATACCGAGGAGGACCATGGCATCTTTCCATCTCAGGGCTTTCTGTCCCTTTGGGTGTCTTAGGGTAGACATAGTCATGAGACCCAATCTTGCTATTTCCAAACAAAAGGAAAATTAATCCTTCAGCCAACCCTTGTTAGGATTGAAAATGTTTTCATTGCTTGCAGCTTAAGTGCCATTAATGCTATTTAAAAAATAATACTTAAAAGAAGTATTTACAATATTTCATTTTAATTTTATGTTTGGCTGTTCCTTTATTTGGGAAGCATCACTTTTCCTTGCTGGTTTGTCTCACACCTGCTATTTGCTAAGATTGGAACACACCTGTGATTGATTGGTTCTAGTAAACAATAGCCAACAGGTGATATTTATGATTGTTCAGAAAGTTAGAATGTTCAGTGAAAAGAAAGGGGGAGTGGGATTGGCTAGTCATAGGTTTCGAGAGGATGATATTGAGTGGGATTTTCTCAGAAAGGGAAAAATGCAGAGTTGACAGATATCCAGTGTGCCCCAGCTTTTTGTAATTGACCACTGACAGACAGGTTCGGAGTTGGCTATTTGCGCTACACACTTAAGCATCTGGATCTGGCATTGCCAGAAATTGCCAGTTATGGGCCTTCCAGGCTCAGTACCACCTTTTGGGATTTCATGGGATTTTATATAGCTAATCCACAAAGTGGATTTACCAAAAGATCACAGCACAAGTGGAGACTTCTAGAGACCAAATGCTTTCTGACTTTTCGGGGAAAAATTATGTCCTCTGTATCCTTGACCACTGGTAACCCAGAAGAACTGTGCCTGTTTATTTCCCCAGGATGACATCTGCCCCCTGCCTGGAACATGCGCAGCACCTCTCTTCCCGCCCCAATCCTTTAGGCTCTAATTAGAGTCCTGGCACTGATTTTGAGGAACCAAGTAAAAATCTCTAGGACGAGGCCCTTCCTGTTCAGGGTAGGTTTGGGTTTACTCTTCACTGGGATCGGGTTATGGCTCACTGGTGATATCCAGTGCCCACATGTAGATATGCCTGCAAAGCGACATGTGTGCAGGTGTGGGAGTTGATCTTTACTATGTGAATCATTCTACCAGTTGCAGTGGGTTTTAAGGAACTGACAGATGACGGGGTCTTTCTCTTATTTTGACAAGTTTACTAATCTGGCTATGAATCTTTTTCAATTGGGTTTCCACCCTTTAGTACATGGGTACTTCTTACAGCAGCTTGTTAAAATTGCATCTGGCAACAAATCCTTCCGGTTGTTTACCCAGTGCCTTTCATGGTCCGGGCATTGGTTTAGGCACCTTGTGGATGTCAGCTCACTGAGACCTCACAACGTTACAAAGGGATTTGTGAACCCATTAGATAGAAGAGGATGTGGAGGTTCAGGGAACTAAATAACTTACCTGATGGCACACAAGACGTGGTAGAACTGTTTGCAAAGTCTGACCAAAGTCTGCTTTCAACTTTGCTATAGTGTTTATTTCATTCACTCTGTGTGTGTCTTGGTGTACATGTGTGTTTCAAGCTTCATGGGCATAGTTTACATAAGTGAGAGGAAGATGTACAAGGGGATATTTATCCTCAAGAGAGCATGAGGTCTTCGTGTAAACATGATCTGGAAGGTTACCCTTGAAGACACCTGCCATACACTGTCTTGATTTTGTTTGGGGGAGTGTGCGTACAGCACTTTCTCTGTATAGTAAAAAAATGTCCTTTGAAAGCACTCTCTTGCACTTTACTTGCTTACCTTGCAAGAACTTTGCATTCTGTAGGAACAAAACAGTTCAGAGCACTAAGCTGCACACTCTACCAAATGGAACAGGTGCATATGTGTTGGCATGTGCATAGACACTTCCCCAAAGAGTCAAGTCACAGTCATATGGAGAGTCAAAAATAGCTGTGGATTGGGAGAGCAGGAGTCTTTGATAGAATCCCTTCCCTGAGTACAATGGGTACAAGGCCTTGCTGAATACTGTGGAGACCAATGCATTTAATGTCTGGGCAAAGAATTTAAAAAACTATGAAGTACTCTCCAGGGGAAAAACGAAGAGGGAATAAGAGGCTCGATCCTTTTTCATGTGTACCACAAACTAAGATTTAATGTTACCAGGACCAGCCTAGGCTACAGAGCGAGACCTTGTTTTAAAAAAAAAAGATTTAAAGTTACTTCAGTGTTTTATTATTATTTAGATGGGGATAGGCAAAGCTGCTACCTAGTTCTTCCCTCCACATCTGCATTCCCACCCTACCGAAACCCTGGAACACACATATTTATATTACGCATAGAAAGAGCACCTATTCGGTAGGCAGTGGCATTTGCTTTAGCTGGTGGTCAGGAGCTGAATTGTGCTCTCATTACATACCCAGGAGTTTACCAGTGAGAGCCGGGAGATAATGTGGGGCGACTGATACAGTCCAGTGTCCTGTCCTGATCACTCAGTAGTGATTTCAGAAATGTATCATTTTGGGGAGTGGAGCTGTATTCTGTGTGTCTGTGTGTTTCTGTGTGTGTAGGATGTACCTGGCCAGCAGTTGAGGTGGCTTGAGGCTACCGTCTGCTCCACCAGTGACAGCCTGTGGTTTTGGACATGTCAGCTCCTATACCTCATCTGCACCTCAAGGGAGTTGAGCAGATAGTTGTCAAGGGCCCTTTTAGTTCTGCATTCCTCTGCTGAAACATTCCCCAGTGCATAAATTGTTTATTAAGAAAGCTATAAGTTAGGTTTATAAATACTAGTGGTCCCACCAGTTAGAGGAACATGGGGTCTTACCCTTCACGATTCGTTTCTAAGTGATTGACGAAGACCGGGTGTATCTGGAATACTGGTGTTCAAATTTGGATCATAGGCTCATGTTACGAGGGCATTTTTTGCATGTTGGTAACACTAAAGAATTTTAAGCTATTGCTATTTGCTGTCAGGTGTACTAAAAGTTCCCTTAAATTATTTCGTGCATACTATCTCCCACAAAAAAGGGGATGGCTTCTCTGGGCTCTGTGGGGACCATTCCACATTGAAAGTCCCAGTTGTGTTAAGCATTGGCAACCACGCTCTTAAGTCCCTCTGGGGTGATATCACTTCCTAGTTAGTTCAGGGTTGCCTATCTAGATACTTGGTTTGGAGTATTAATGAGAAAGTGGGCGGGGTTTGGGTGGGCCTGGTTTTGACTCATTGGATTGCGTAAGAATGTGAGCCATTCCCTATACCATGTTTTCTGAGCCACAGGAGAACGAAAGAGCTTGCAGAGCCTCCCAGAGGAAGAAAGAACCTGCCTGTTTTGTGCTTCCTTTTTTTCCCCCTGCATTGTGCTAATGTTTCCAGTGGGGTTAATACTTTCTCATGGTTACAGTGCAGTTAGTTGTGTGCGCAGACAGTTGCTGAACGTGCAGAGAAAGCTTCTGGTATGCAGTAGTGTAGGAGCTAGTTTGGTGTTATAAAAAGGAACTCTGAAACAAACTCACTTTGAGTATTGCGGATGCTGTTAATTCTACAGATGGAAACTGGAATAGCACGGTAGCCACATGGCTTTAAATAAAGCCCCACACTGTCCTTGTGTGATAGGTGCGTTAGACTTCACTTACTTATCTCTGCTTCCGTGTAAACCCCAGCCTCCCCATGGGTTTTTCTGTGGGTTGTATGACATCAGCACAGTGGCTCTGAAATGAGCTGTCTCTGATTCTACTGAAAGTGGTGCCTGAGACTGAGAATCCTCTTTGTGTTATTGGTTTTATGGTAAAAAAAAAAAATCTGAAACAGCTGCCTGTGCTTTGAAACAAACTTCCTTGAGCAGGTCCTGCCCCATCCATCCAGCAGGCTTGTGCTGCAGAGGTTAACTCTACTTTGCCACCAGGGTACCAAGCTGGAAGGGAGGAGGTGCCCTGGTGCCTGAAGTGATATGCAAACCACCCCCTTGCCCGCCGCCAGCTCCTCTGTCCAGTCCTAGAGTTGCAGGCAGGGGACACAGTGACGATGATGATAAACCCATGTGTGCAGGTGTTTTACCTATTTTTTTCCTTGTAGGATTTCATGGTGCTTAAAAAAAGGCATTTTACAGATACTATGTATGTGTGTGTGGGAATTTCATAATGTTCTTAGGAAAAGTACAAAAGCAAATTTGCTTGTAACATTTCAATACGCTGTGCTGCTATTGTCTTTATTTGATAATGTACTTTTTTTCAATGATGGAGAAAATGGCAACAAAGACCTTCTGGAAGAGCCAATCTAAAGTCTCTCATGTTTCCTTTGTTTTGTGGGGTCGTGCATGGTTCGCAGAGCTCTGAGGAGCTCCTGTCAGGGTAGGTCCGTCCCGACTTGCCCTTGTTCCCTACACGCACTTATTGCCACCGAGATCCATTGTCTGGCACAGACTACCCAGCAGGAAGCTACTCAGTGCGTTGGTGCCGTACACTTACTCCATTCCCCCCCCCCCCCTTTTTTTCACCTGATCCCTATTGCACGTGGCTGGGGGTTAGGCAACATGATAAAACACATTTTCTAGATGAAAAAAATCAAGTTTGGCAACTCTGACACATCTGCCAACCTACGATGAACTTGAGTGTGGACATATCAAGTTGTATATGGCTTTCGTGTTGCCATTTTATATCCTTTAGCCACAGGCTTATCAAAATGATCCTTCTAAAATACCATAGGTCATTACCTTTCCTTGGTCTTCAGTATAAGACCCAAGAGCATTGGTCCACTGGGTGAGTGAACTCCTGCCTCTTTTGCACCAGTTTCTGCTACCACCATTCTCAGTTACTTGCAAGCTCAACAAATGGTTCACGACTTCGTCTTCTACCCTCAGGTCTTTGTACCTGCTGTCCCTTTGGGAAGTCTTCTTTGCTTATGTGCTGATCTCATTTCACTACTACCCAGGGCATTCAAGTCGTGTGGGATGCAGCAGAAGAGCTCCCTCTAGGGACGGTTTCCTTTCCTCTCTCCATCCCCATGGAGTGAGCCAGATGCCTCAACACAGCTGGAACTAGTCAGCTAGCTAGTTGTGTTCGATTTTTAACTCTGGGTTTTCTGTGCCTTTCCTTTTCATCCTGATACAATGTAGACACTCAAAAATACTGGTGGAAGGATTTTAATGCCCACGGTTAGCTTATTTGCATCCTTCAAAGCATATTCATTTTTCCCCCCAGGAATTGGAAGTCATCCGGAGCCAGTAGCAGTGGTTTTCCAACTACTGTCATTTTGGTAAAGCCAAGTTTGCCTTGAAAGTGATTAACTTGATTTGTAATTCGGATTTACAAAGATCTCCTTTTTTTATGCCAGCGAAAGTCGAAATAATCAGACTGGAAATATGACTGCTTTGGAGGACAGCTCTTTATCTGTCGTATCTAGATGTGAAGATACCAGAATGTTATTTAAAATCCAATCTTAGTACTACACAGAGTGGAGATGTCTATGATCTTAGGAAATAGGAGATTATGCTTTGTGAGGTTGTCCGCACAGCAGGTGTGTACCTCCCCTCGTTCCTATCCCTGAAGCAGACATCGTTAACCTCAGAATTCTCTCTGCCATTCATTAATCTAGGTGTGTCCTTACAATCCATTTAAGATATTCCTTGGTATTAATTCTCAAAATATATTTTTATAACCCTCATATGTCCCTGACATTTTTCCAGGGAGTCCATGAGGTCAGAACTATTTTGAGAAAAGTAGCCAGATTCTGTTTGCCTTCTGCATTTTCGTTTTCTCACGAGAGTACAGTATTTGAAATTGAATGCCATTAGTCACCTAGAGAACAGCGGTAAGGCAACCTGATGCCTTTTATTAGACCAAATGATGTTCCATAATAAGAGTAAATAAGGCTGACTTTCTAAGAAACTGAAAAATACCTACATATATTTTTTGAAACAACTTCTTGCTTACCTCCAGAGATCGTAGCAATGGCCATAAAACACTACCTTTGTGGCCCTGCCCCATCTGCTGGGTGGGTCCTCTAGTCCTTCAATTTCTCTTCAGTTAGTCTTCAGGTCCCTAGAGGGGAGTCACATGTGCTCTATTTCTTGACCACACATTGTGGGAATAGACTTTCTCAGAGTCTCTCTTCTACTCTAGGACTAGACTAGATGGACTTCCAATGTCTCCCTGGTAAATTAGTCACTTGTTTTTCTAATTGCTCATTGTTTCCATATGGTCTACAGGGATATCCTGCAGAGATCTCTCTTCCACTTCGTAGGTTGTTCCCAGACATGGGACTTGGAAAGAGAACAAAAGGTATTTGTGGAGTTAGAGCAAATCTAAAAACATGGTGTTAAGCAAAGTGGCTCTTCCGAGATTTAGAGCAGAGGAAGAGAGCTTAGATTTGGAGTGTGCTTGCAGGAATGTCGGAAGGATGCAGGGTATGAGATGCGTCCGGGACAAGGGGTAGTAGGCCACCCCAATGGAAAGTGTACTATGTTCTCATGCAAACTATTTTGAAGAGTCATCTTTGTTAAATAAATTTTAAGGATCATTATACATTACTTGGAATTATTCCAGATAAATAAGGATTTTTTTCACTTGAAATATATTTTTCAATATAATAACCCATGTTCTTATCTATAAACTGCTTACATCAGTGGGCCTTTTATTTATTTATGAAGACCTCTAAAGAAAAGGACACTTGTAGAACCTCGGTGAGGTGTTACGATAAATTTATAATGAAGAACCTTGGAGAACTCCCTTCAGGATTCCATACCCAACAGCATTAATTGCTAATTAAGAAATAGCGATACCAAAGGTTTATGGCTGTATATTTCAATATCTTATGCAGATCATTGGTCTATGCCTTAAAGAACATTGTGTGCATCAGGTCTTTTGAGTCCATAAAAGTAGTAACAGGCCACTCCATTATTTCCGTGACTATGAATTCAAAAACAATTTCTCCAGGGAATTATTTCCCAGGATGGGGCGCTAGAGCAAGAAGAAATAATTGATGGAAATAGTAATTGGTTAAAATTGAGGAACAACTGTCTTTGTTGAGCCAACTTTTCTGGTGCTTGGCTATGTATGGAAGACCCACCCCTGCCTCTCTTCTGCCCTGCATTATGTATTTCAGAGAGGTAAGAAGTCATATTAAGACAGTGTGCAATGAAGCTTAAAAATACCAGAAACCATCATGAGAGTGTTGGGAATTAAGAGAGCCAGAGGATCAGCCTGTGAATGGTAGTCAAGGCAGGCTTCCTCTGAGAAGGAACATCTTCAGGCAGGTGTAGGACCTGTTAGGGAGCACAGGACCCTGAATGTCTCTAACACATAATTCTGTGTAATAATTTTTGAGATTGATCTGTCTGTCCCAAGGATCCTGCTAATATATCCTCATTTGCAACTGCTTTGCTGTAAGTCATTTTCTGTAAGGGAAGAATGCTTTAAATGAAGGAAATCACAAACTCTGAGCCAAACGTACAAGATAAACAGATCAGTTTTACTGGTTACCAATTACAATAGCAGATTGTAACTCCATTCGAAGGTGACTACAGGTGACCAACACACAGAATATTAATGGCTCTTCCTATTTTTCCCTTTCATCTTACATCAAGCAAATCCCAGATTCTGGTTTCATTTTTCTGTAGAGAATATCACAGTGACAGGAACATTCTTAGATCTTTTCCCCTCCCCTCCCAAAAGAAGACGATTTCATTTGACAGGGAGCAGAGGGACTTGGAATATGCTATTGTGAAAGACAGGTCTTCTTACTAGGTAGGGGACAGGACAAAGTCTGGGTCCCACACAGAAGATTGCCTGTGTGCAGCACTGTGGCCATGAGCAAGGAGACCTAGGGCAGCCCTTACGGTTTGGGGATTGAGTGGGCAGGGGCAGGACCATCGATCCCCACCCAAAACATCAGTGAAATTAAATCTGGATATTCAAGTCATGTTGATTTCCAAAAAAAGAGAAATTTCACTACTTCCTGCACCCTGAACTTTAAAAAATTCTTTTATGCTAAATGGTTCTTGAAACCTGTATCGTCTTGTTTCTTAGGTGGGAAATAGAAGATTGTTTTTGGCCCTGATTTGTGGAAGGTTTGTGTCCTAGAAACACTGTGTATGTGTACTTTATGCCAGGACTAAAAATCTCTAGTGCCCTGTCCATATATGCCAACCTTCCTGATCCCGATGACGCCTGGCCTGTATCAGATGAGGGAGATTCCGCCTCTCCCTATTTTATTAGTATGTATATGTGATGATGTGATGCACAATGATTATATTAAGCTTGAGATTTTTGTGCACATATATGTCAAAATAACTTCACATTTCCTTCCCCTTCCTCTTTCAGAGTGTAAATATTTATTTACACTCTGGCTGTTTCCTATTAGAGAAACCATGCGACACTTAATTTTTGAGTCTGATTCACTTCACTAAATACCTTTTGTTTTTTTTGAGACAGAGGCTGGCTCTGTAGTCCAGGCTGGTCCTGAACTTACTACGTAGCCCAGGCTGGCCTTGCACACACATCAATCATCTTGCCTCAGCCTTCTAAATGGCTGTAATTACAGGTGTGCACTATCATATCCAGTTTATGTGGTGCTGGACCTTATACTTGGTAGACAAGTACTTTAACCACAAGTTATATCCTGATCCATCCGTCACTTCACTAAGCATGATAGTTTCATGTTGTACCCATTTACCTACAAATGATTCACATCTATCCATCTTTATAGCAGAGTAGTACTTCAATGTGTATGTATACTAAAAAAATCCATTGCTCTATGGGTAAGTATTTTGACATTTTCCATGATTTAGCTATTATTACTTGTGCTCCTATAAATGTGGGTATACATGTATCTCTGCTGTTACATGGTGTTATTAACTCTTTCGGACAGTACCCAGAAGAGGTATTGCTGGGTCAAATAAGATATTTACAGCCTTTTGAGAAATCTCCATACTGCTTTCCATAGTAGTTGTACAAGTTTACAGTCCCACTAGCAACGTAAAAGGGTTCCTACTTCTGTGCATCCTTGACAGTATCTATTGCTTTCTCAGTTCTTGATACAAGCCATTCTCACTGGCGTAAGACGGTATCTTAGTGTTGTTCTGATTTGCATTTCTCTAATGGCTAAGGATGATGAACATTTTCTCTTGTTTTTGCTGGCCAGTTGTACTTCTTCGGAGAACTGTCTATTCATTTCAATTGCTCATCTTTAATTGAATCTTTGCTTTTGAAGGATTTTTCTTCAGTTTTTTGGTATATTCTAATTATTGGCCTCCTATCTGAAGTATAGGTGGTAAAATTTTTCCCCTATTCTGTTGGTTCTCTCTCCACTCTGTTGTTTCCTTTACTGTGCAGAAGTTTTTGATGTAATCTCAGTGATTGATCCTGGAGGTTATTTCTTAGGTCTTTGATTTGCCTTGATTTTAGACTATGGGGATAACTATGTGTCTAGATTCATTCTTCTGCATGTGGATAACAAGTTCTCACAGCACCATTTATTGAAGAGCCTATCTTTTCTCCAGTGTATGTTTTTGTCCCTATTGTCAAGGATCAGATAGCTGAGGGTACTTGAGGTAATATCTGGATCCTTTGTTCTGTTCCATTTGTCAACCTGTCTTTATGTTGAAATCATGGGGTTTTAAATCACTGTCACTTTGTAGTATAACTTGATACCAGGAGTCCTAATTCCACCTGCATTTGTCTTGTTACTCAGGATTGCTGTGACGGTGCTGAGTCTGTTTTGGTTCTGCATGAATTTTAGCGTTGTTTTCTCAAGTTCTGTGAGAAAAGTTGTTGGTATTTTGATAAGAATTGCATTGAATCTGTTTATTAGTTTTGGCAGTATTGCCATTTTGATCAATAATATTATTTCTGCCTATCCAGAAATGGAATGTCTTTCCATTTTCTAATTATTCCTCTTCAAATTCTTTCTCCAGCATAATGTAGCTTTCATTGTAGAGATCCTTCACTTGCTTGGTTAGGTTTATTCCTAAGTATTATTTTTGAGAAGCTATTGAGAATGGAATTATTTTTTGCTCTTTTTCAGTGAGTTCGTTGTTAGCGTAGAGAAATACTGATTTTTTGCATTAATATTGTATGCTGCAACGTGGCTGAATTTTTTACTTAAGAGTCTCTTGTGAGATTTTTGGGGTCTTTTGTGTAGAAAATCATGCCATTTGCAAATAAGGATAATTTGACTTCTTCCTTTTTGATATGTATTCACTTTATTTTATTACCTGTCTCATTCAGCTATGATTTCAAGTACTATATTGAATAGAATTGGTGAGAAGCGACAGCCTTGTTGTGTTCCTGATTTAAAGATAAATATTTTCAATTTTTCCCCATTTAGCATAATCTTGGCAGTAGGTTTTGTGTAAATGGTGTCTGTCAGTTTAAGGTAAGGTCCTTCTATATTTTCCTCAGTTTTTTTTTTTATCATGAATAGATGTTGAATCTTCACAAGGACTTTTTCTGAAACTATTGAGGTGATCATGAGATTTTGTGTTTGCTTTTGTGTGGTATATTGTATTAATTGATGTATGTATGCTCAGTTATCTTTATATCCCTTGAATGAAGCCAACTTGATCATAGCATATGATCTTTTCAATGATTTGTTCAATTCTATTTACTAGTATCTTATTCAAGATTTTTGCATCTATGTTCATTAAGAAAATTGGCCTATAGTTTTTTTTTTTCCTAGCTAAGTCTTTGTCTGGTTTTGGTATTAGGGTAATTCTAGATTTCAGCAGTGAGCTTGGCAATGTTCCTTCTCTTTCAACTTCATGAAACATTTTGAGAAGTATTGGTGAAATTTCTCTGAAGTACTGGTAGAATTCTGCTGTGAACCCATCCAGCCATGTTTTTTTTTTTTTCTTTGTAGGTGGTACTTCATTACTGCCTATGTTTTTGTGCTTGTGTTGGGTCTACTCAAGATTTTTATGTCTTCTTGGTTCAATTTTGGTATCTGTATCTAGAAATTTATCCATTTCCTCCAAGTTCTAGATTTTGATTATAAATTTTCAAAAAATAGTTCCTTATAATTCTTTGAATTTCCACAGTATTTATTGTAATTTCACCTTTTTGATTTCTAATTGCATTGATATGACATTTTGTTCCTCCTTTTGGCTAGTTTAGCTAGATGTTTATGATATTCTCCTGGAGAACCAACTGTTTCATTTGCTGATGTTTTATATTTTTAAGTGTCAATTTCATTAATTTCTACTCTGATTTCATAATTTCTTTTCATCCACTATTTCTAAAAAAATTTAGATTGCTCTTGTTTCTCTAGGACCAAGAGGACCATTGTTTGTTTGGGATTGCTGTTTTTGATGTTTGCATTCATAGCTATAAACGTCCCTCTTTGCACTGGTTTCATTGTATTCTATAGGCTCTGGTACAGTGTGTTTTCATTTTTGATTCTAGAAAATTTTTGATTTCTTCCTTGATTTCTTCTGTGACCCATAGTTTGTTCAATAATGCTTACTCTCCATGTATTTGTATAGTTTCTTTTGCTATTAATTTATAGTTTATTTTAGTATGATCTGAAAGTATGGAAGGAATTATTTAAACACCTGTGTACTTATTTAAGCTGTCCTTACGGCCTATAATATGGTCTCTTTTAGAAAATGACCCATGTGCTGCTGAGAAAAGAATTTATGCTGTTGATGCTGGATGGATGAAACATTATGTAAATATCAGTTAAGTCCAATTGTTTCATAATGTGATTCAGCTCTAAAGTTTCTTTGTTAATTTTTGGTTGATTGATCTATTTGTGATGGTGGGGTTTGAGATCCCCTACTCTAATTGTACTAGTACCTATTTGTCTTTTCATGTCCAGTATTTTTTGTTGTACAAATTGAGTGCCCTGATGTTGGGGGCATATATATATATATATATATATATATATATATATATATATATATATAATTCTGACTTCTTCCTGTTGGATTGTTCTCTTAA
The DNA here is from genome assembly GCA_004027205.1 of Ctenodactylus gundi. Taxonomy (NCBI): domain Eukaryota; kingdom Metazoa; phylum Chordata; class Mammalia; order Rodentia; family Ctenodactylidae; genus Ctenodactylus; species Ctenodactylus gundi. The sequence continues at coordinate 870,529 of PVKB01000275.1, read as the reverse complement.
CCAGTATATAATGTCCATATTTGTTTCATCTAATCTGTGTTGTCTTGAAATCTGTTTTGGCTGTGTCTGAGAATAGTATAACAACTCTTGCTTGTTTTCTGGGTCCAGTTGCATAAAGTATTGATTTCCATTCTTTTATTTTTATGTGTTTCTTTATGGATAAAGTGTGTCTCTTGCAAGCAACAGATCACTGGTTTTTGTTTTTAATCCAGTCAGCCAATTTGTGTCTTTTGATTGGAGAGTTGAGAACATTAACATTGAGACTTACTATGGTGGTATCAGCTACACCTTGTCATCATTATAATGCTTCAGTGTTGATTATTTCTTCTTTGCTCTCGTTAGTTCATTCTGTTATTTTTGTTGTTTTCTTTTCTCAGGGATCTTTGGTGCTGTTGGCATCCCTATTTGTGCCTAAGATTTCTTTAAGCATTTTCTGCAATTCTGATCTAGTGGTCATTGATTTCTTTTTATTTTGAAAGATAATTTTTCTAGATATAACAGTCAGGGCTGATATGTACACTGTTTTAGACCTTGAATGATGTCTCTCCATGATCTCTTAGCTTATAAGATCTGTGTTGAGAAGTTTGCAATAATTCTGATGGGTTTGACTTTGGAGGTTACTTTCTTTTTTTCCTGCAGTTTTTAGTATTCTTTGAGTTTCTAGGATTTTGATTAGGTTGTGTCATAGAGAGGCTCTTTTTAAATTTTTTGTTTTGGGTCTGCTCAGGGTTTTCATGTCTTCTTGGTTTACAATAAAACCTTTTGGCCAAGGTTATTTGGTGTTTGATATGTCTGCAACAGCTGAATGTTATTGATTCCCCTAGATTTGATTTTCTTTTAAAATTTTACTGAACACGTCTTATATCTGTCCTTCATTTTCTCTTGTACTCCCATCTTTCTGAAGTCGTTTTCTGGTCATCAGTGACTGTATGTCCAATTTGTCCATCTTGTCTTCAAAATTAAATAGTCTGTTCTCAGAATTATCCAGTCAATTTCTCATGTTCTCGTGTGAGTATTTTCATGTCCTGGAGCTCAGCTTGAAACATTTTCAGTCTTTCTACTTCTCTACTGAAATGTTTCTTCATTTATTGCATTATTTTGTTTATCTCTTTGTTTTTTCTTTATAATCCTTAAGTTGTTAAAAATCAATTAAGGCTGTTGTTTCTTTGATTAAATTCTCTTTTAACTCATTGGGCATCTCTTGCATTTTACTAAGCGTATCTTGTTTGAGCTCTTTGGGCAATAGGTTCACTTTTTTTATTTTCTTTCTTGTATGTTCTAATACCAGCTTGTGGGAGTCAGACCTTTTCACAGTAATTTATTGCCTCATCTTCCCAAGGTTCTATTGCTGTGAGTTGTAGATCAGTGCCTTAGTTACTTTCTCATTGCTCAATACCTGACATGCACAAATCAGGGGAGGAAAAGTTTTATTTTAGCTTACAGTTTCAGAAAGTCATAGTCCATTCATGGGTGGGTGGCTGGAAAATGGTGGAATCACACGGTGGGGCCACAGCTAGAGCCAGAGCCAGAGCTGGTGCTCCAGAGACAGAGATCTTCACAACATGGCAGGGCAAAGTTAAGTCTGGCAGGAACGGTGGAACCAACACATCCCTCTCCAGGTCAGGCCTCAAGCATCTGATCCTGGCAGCCAGGCCCCAGTACAGAGTATCCACAGGTTCATGAGGCTTTTGGGGGATACTCCAGGTCCAAACCACAATAATCAGATACTATCAATGGGCTCTGTCTCTACTGCACAGATTGTTCTATTAGAGAATTTCTTTCCTTGGAGGGTCCTCGATTTCATTCAGACTTTATTATTTATGTCTGTTTTTAGCTTACTCAGCTATTAATTTTGGGCATCTTCTCAATGACCAACCTTCTGCTGGTTACCTAATCTCTTCCGCTTTTTGATGAAGGAAGGACAGAGTACAGAACTGAATGTCATCATGAATAAGGTATTTATTGGTATATAGTGAAAATCAAGATTTTCATGCTATCATGCACAATTTGAATAAAGATTTACAATAAAATTATAACCCAAGAGTAACAAATTATGGATAGAACCTGATATTTAGTTTAATATTGCAACTATTCTATCCTTAACAATAAAAGACACAGTGTTCACAATCAACATATCCATCTAACTAAACCTAATATTGACTTCTCAAAGTGTTCCACTAATGTCAGTGCTATGCCATCATCACTAATGAAATAGTCCTCTCTGTAGCTTACCTAGGCTAAGCCAAACCACTGGAAGTTATCAACCCTTAATAAGCTCCACCCGCCCTACCCTTTTTAACAATAGGATGGGTATTTATATCAATGGCTAAACTTAATTCATAGCAGCTATAGATGTTTGATATCAAATCACACAACCATTCCACTCTTAACATTAGAAATGTGATTTATACTACTAATGAAGGTTTCTGTACACATGGTCTAGTAACATAAGAGTTTATTGAAGATGGCACTTATTATTGATAACATAGTGAAAAATCTACCTAAATGATCTATATCTACCTAAATAGTATATAATTTTTGCTTCCCAGTGTGTCAAGCCATATGGCTGTGGGTTATAAATTCTTAGCAATACAATTAATTAGAGTGATGGGGTAGGGAGAGTGCAGACTGAGACTAAGGGTTAGCTTTGGAGTGTGCTAGAAAACAGAAGAGTATTTATTGGATAAAGAGAAGCATGATACAGCTTTGGCCCAGATTGGGAGGAGAACAAGGAGAATTATGAATGAAACAGAGAGCATGTTTCCAGGATCTGTGAAAAGGCTTTCCAAAAAGGGCATAAAGAGCTACTCAAGAGACAAAGAAATGCAAAAGTAGTAAGTAGAAAGAAAGAAAAAAGGAATAAAAACGACAAAAAGAAAAATAAATCTGCAAATACATAACTGGAAAAATACAAATTCATTATATCCACAGAAAATTAAATAATCCTGAAGTCCAAAAACTAAGTTACTCCCCTGTGTTATTTTTATCGGAAGTCTCCACATCCAAGACCTTGGATCCTACGGACTGAGGGGAGGGTCCAACAAATTCTCTCTCTTCTGTGTCCCAGGCTGCGAAGATGTCCCTGCTCTGAAGTACTTATTACTTCTCATGTGAGGTTGGGTTGAGTGAGGACAGCATGTCCCTGTGTCCAAAGATGCTTACCCTCCCCTCCCCCTGCGTACACTGTACCCAGGTAAGCTGGCTTTTTCTCACACTTGTGGTATGGGGAGGTCAGTGGATGTGGCCACGGCTTTCTGAGACCTAATCTTTCAGGAGGGGCGCAGCATCTCCTCCCTCCCCTGTTGCTGCTATTCTTGTCTAGTGACGGGCAGGGAGAGTCCCTGGCTTCCCTGGTGTGGGATTGTTATAGGCTGTCTCTAGAAGAGCTTGTAGTACTCTTCTCCAGCTCTCCTCTTTGGGTCTGCCAGTGGACACTGGCTGTGATTCCAGCACCGTGAGTGCAGCACGGTGACTCCGTGGGCTGATCTTCACAGTCATATCAATGGCTAAACTTAATGAAACAATAAAAGCTCCAAGGCCTTACAGATGTGGCCTTTCCCTGTGTCTTCATAACTAAGGACTACTGTTGGGGCACACAGCTTCCAAGCTGCTATCCTTGCTGCAGTCTCCCTGGCACACTTGCCACTTGTAATCCACAGGCTGGCTGAGCTCCTGTAGCTCCAGGCTCTACCTTCCAGGCCTCACCCCTGGGCCTTGTCCTTGTCTGGGAGCTTGTGCTCATCTGCTGGCAATCTTCACCACTTTCCCTTCAGTCCTGTGGTCACCACACAGGCCCAGTAGATCCTTTGTCTTCTTAGGTTAGGAGATAGAAGAAATTCCTTTAATAAATCTCTGTCTTATGAATCTTATGGAGCCACTGATAAAATGGTCCTTCCCTGTTGCCATCTCGGCTCTGTCCCTCAGATAAGGGAGATTTAAATTTTGGAACCAAGAAGCCTCCAGAAGTAATTTCAAAAGAGCAATGGATAGCTTTTCAACAATCCAGGAGCAGTGAAAGTTGTGATATTATGGATGCAGAAGATAAAATCCTATTGGGCCTCATGCTTTCTCATGATAAAGATGTGGTGGAAATTTTTCCTAAAACACGTGTCAAAATGCACATAAGACTAATTCTTCTTCATCACCTGACCCAAAGAATAGAACAGCACATCCATCAATAAGAAAGATACAATCATGCTTCCTGTGGGTCAGCAAATATTGACAGTAGGACTGATAAACAAAGTGATATATGTGTGCATCAAGATTAGCAGGAGATGGCAAGTCACTTTGAGGCTTGGAGAGTGTCTCAGACAGTCTCCTGAACAAAAGCTTTGTTTATTTCCTAAGACTGTAGAACAGAGTGTAAAAATATAGTGCAAATGAACATGTAGAAGAATCTTCTGAGAAGTATGCCCCCATGCAAACTACCATTGAAATAAAATGTTTTCTTCTACATAAAGCAGAAGAAAGGAAGGATATACAAACATTGAAATCAGCAGAACTAGACTTGGTAGTTACACCAGAGCAAGAACATGAAGAGCTTAATGATCGAGCAGGTATCGAGTTTCAGGATAAAGTTAGACACCACACCCTGACAAAAATAAAAGTCACGGGATAGTCAAAGCAAACAAAATAACCTTCAATTTTTACACTTTCCAGAAATATCTCAAGAACCCAAGCGATTTGACTGAGATGATGGTAGTGACAGACAAGTTGTTTCTGTACTACACCGAGAACTTCTTCATAGAAACACAAATACAAAAGTAATCAGAGAAGGCAAACCAAAGCAGAAGTGTGTGTATGACTCCATACGTAGGATATGAGGCTGAATTTTAGAAAAATTTGTCCAAAAATCATTTACTATTGTTTGTCCTAAAGAACAAGCACCGTCTGAAAAAAAAAGGAGGGGAAGAAACATAAAGAAATTCCCTCTAAAGGAAGAAGGAATGTTTGGAGCAACGGTTTGCCTTGCACATAAATTTTAAAAAATATCAGGACAATTACATCTTCAAAGAATCAATGATTACAATGATGTTTGAGGAGGAGGATTAGTGTTACCTTGTACTTCAGTGTAAAGGGAGGATGAGAGCAGTTTGAAAGAAATGGATTGGGAAGAAAGAAGGCTCACAAAGAAAGTACCTAATAAAAAGAGCCATGCCAGGACACAAACAGGTGCCATGGTTGACCCTCATGACTTAAGCCCAGTCACATAAACAGCCTCAGATGACCTTGAGTTGCCTTTCCATAATGATGGGGTTACTTTGCTGCTAACTGAGCAATTTGGAAAGGAATGTGAAGATTCTATTACCCTATCAATAATGAAAATAAAAGAGTAATAGTATTAACTGAGGAGCACTCTAAAATGGAAAGTCGTTACTTTCCAGGGAAATCTTCAGATGAGGAAGTGCTGCTCTACCTGCTACTTCCTAACAAAAGCAGTATGTGGACCTTGAAGGACAAGGGTTAACTAAGAAATTGGGAATCCCAGGTGCAAAGATATACCCAATTATGCAAGTGTGAGTCAGAGATGGGGAGGAGTACCTCACTTTCCGATTAAAGAGGCCCCCCCTCCCCAGATATCTAACAGCTCTGCCCTGCCTGGAAGCACTGAGACCTGATATTAGATCCCTGGTGAGGTTTGCACAACAAACTGGTGTATAAACTCTAAAGCTGATTTTGAGAACAAATAATTACCTCTGTACTGTGGTACTGTGATTAAAGAAGACTTTTTCTCATCTATAAGAGACTAAGCAGTGATTTGGGATATTTAACTCTACCATCTTTCTCAAAGCTAGCTTTGAATAAACCCTTTTTCATATTTACTACAAGTGACGTCCTTTGATCTTACCAGGTGGTGAGATAACATATAAGACTGAAGTATACTGAAATAGAAGACTTCATCTTCAAAGTGCCTTCTTCATCAAGATGAAAAATATCCATTTCAGCGGGAGTTATAATATGCAATAAGCAAATATAAAGACATTGCGTATCAAAGGATTCTAGACAGAGCAAAGGGTGTGGCTCAACATGGCATATTCAAATTAGAATCACCTGGAGTGTCTCTTGCAAGACCTGCTAAAGCAAAAAGTCTAGATTTGAAGGAATGCAGAAGTTTGTATTCTTAACATATTCCTACTATATGAGCACTAGGGGAACATATATTTATATAAATACATGTATACATACACACATATACACACAAACATATATATGTAAATATATTTTACTTTATGTATCCTTTCATGGAAAGAATCCTCCACTTCCATTTCTGTATTTGTTTTGTCTAATCATAAAATTACTTTAATAAGGGAGTAGTAATCCTAGCCAAGTGCACTTTTTGTTTCTAAGAGATACTCTGACTTCACAGTCAGACTTATTTATCTTGCCCTTGAACTCTTCCCGGAGATGTCAGCGCCGATATGAAGCACTGCGTGTCTGCTGCTGTCCTTTCTTTCTCTTTGGGTTATTTGATTCTGATGCCTCAGGGTAGGGTGTTCTCAACTTTAGACATCCACAACTCAGAGCAGCATAGAGACCCCCGAGTTCATACTCTGCAGAGCTAAACTTCAAGGACAACAGGACAATCTAAAAATGAAGACAACGTGAAAAAGTAGCATTTCCCAAGGACTCTAGGGAGCTATGAAAGTCAGTTTTGGTAACAATGAAAAACTGGTGACAGTTCTTTCTAAAGTAGATTTGGGTAGTAACAGCTGTGCTGGTGAAAGAGACTCCACCTTTCTGTCTAAATTGCCAGAGAGATGAAAATCATGAAAGAAATAGAAGCCAGGCTCCGCATTGCATGCCGATAGTCCTAGCTACTTAGGAACTTGAGACAGATGGATAACGAATTTGAGATGGACAATTTACCAAGATCCTATCTCAAAATAAAACTTTTTTAAAAAGACTGGGGATTTAGTTCAGTAGTAGAACCCCTGAATTTGATCTCCAATGCCACAAAATACAAAGAAAGAATGAATAAACAAACGAAAGAAAAAAGACTGCCTTGTATAAGACATGTATTCTTACAAGTTGCATAGAGTCCTCAAAAACAAAATACACCCGTTAACAACTCATCAATACCACAGAGTCTATTCAATTTTCAAAAACATGTCTCAATATGGCAATTATTTCTCATTGAAAGAATCCATTTCTATTTGGCCCTAGGAGGCCAGGAACGCATGTGTGTGGAGGATGTGGGGAGTAGGGAACACAGAGAATTTGCTTGTGCTTTGGGGTTCAGCTTCTCTGTGCTCTGTGAAAACTTCTAGTTTCCCCATTTCTCTCCCTAGAGTTCTATCCCACGTACGTTGTGGTCTCTAGGAGGGGTGCATGATGAAGGTAGAGCAGGAAGGTATGTGATGTGCAACTCAAGCTCCATGCCCTTCTATGGGCAGGACAGCGCCACTGAACCATGAGAAGTCCTCGGAAGGCCCATTTACAAGGGCCAGGGAAACCTTCCTTGATAGCCTTTGACCAATTTCTTTTTCTTTTTGGAGTGGGGATTGAGCCCAGGGCCTCATGCATGCTAGGCAAACACTACCACTGAGCTACACCCCAAGCCCAGCCATTGGCTCATTACAATAAGAAAGGGGGACTGGCATTTTCTTGGCCCCAGGCTTGCCTTTTGCCCTTTCATACTTTCTTCTCTCTCAACCTGCAGAGGCGCCGCTCAAGGAGCCCTGCGTGGGCCGTGACAGGTGTCTATTGCCTTCTCCGTGGTTTACCTTCCTTCGCTTCCAAGGAATCTTCGTTCTTTTCCAAACTCTTCATTAAGAGTCAGAAATCTTAAGTCTCATTTTTGAAAACAACAAAAGTATTCTGGGATCCTACCTATTTCCCTAGGGATTGGAATGGTATTCATGGCCACAAAATAAGCTTTCTTTGATCCTGCCCCTGCTGAGAGTGACTCTCTCACTCAGTTTTCCCACTTGGTGAGTTGGGTGACGGCTCTGAGCTCCTGCCAGTATTCAAATTGGTAAGCAGGTCTTAGAAGATGCCAGAAGGTCTGTGTTTGGCTTGCTACAGATATCCAAGCCAAAGACCTTGGGCCACTTGTACCAAAGGCTTTGCAAACGTGACCATTGTTTACACTCCGGCTGCTGCCTACACCATTCCTAGTAACTAGGGAGGTGCTGTATACCTGGTTCACACCTGCCGTTGTGAGTCAGGGATGGCCGTATCTGAACCTTTTTCTCAACATTTAAATTTTGGTCACTGCCTTTTTAATTCTAGCATTCATTTTTCCTTTTCGTAGGTTGGACCTTGGAAGAACTCAGGGAAAGAGATGTCTCCACTTTTTCTTAGAGTAGGGTTGAAAACAGATATGTGAGGTTTGAGACCCTAGCCACTTTCAATTAAGGAGCCAAGGAAGAAAGGATGAAATAATATAGGATCTAAGTCACAGTTTTGGTCACAAATCAGGTTCTCCAGATTCCACTCAGAGACGGAGATGTGCGAAAGAATAGTGGTAGAGGCAGATGGCACTGAGTCACTTATGTTGACGTGGTCCCGTATGGGGTCCAGATTGCCTCCGAAGTCATCCTGGTTGATGGCTATCCAGCTGCAGTCTGCAAATTTCCTCCTTGAGTGGGAGAGGGTTCAGGGCAAAACACAGCATTCCTAATGTGGCACCCACACTTGCCATCCAGCTTCTCCTGGGTTTATTCAGAATTGAAAGTCTTGTCTCCAGCACATGCCTTGAGTTCTGAGGAAGGTACTTCAGGATGTCTCCTCACTGTCCCCACCCCTGACCTAACACACAAATATTTTGGGGGATGGTGATCCTTTCTGTGCGATCACTATGGCTAGGCTTCCAGCCCTACTGGCTGCTGAGCTTGGTAGCATGTCATTGAAGCCATAGATGAGGATAAGAGGTACAGAAACATGAGGAGGAGGTGGAGAAGGCACAAAGCAAGCACCTGCTGAGAGGCTGAGGAGGAACCGCAAAGCACAATGGTCTCAAGCCTAGTATTTATTTAGTCTTCTCAAGGCTGGCTAGGTAGCAAGTGCAGAAAGAGATGGCCCTTCATTGCTATCTTTACCCAACAAATATTGAGTGTCCACAGTGAGTGAGGTAGCCTCAAAGTGGGGTTTCAGCATGGCGTTAAGACACTGTTTCTGCCCTGTCTAGTGCAGGTAAAACCATGAAGCTAGATCAGTTTTTTTTTTTTTTTTTTTTTTTTAAGAACGTGGCTTTAACAAAGAAGGGAGCATGCCCAGGGTGTGTCACGTATAGGAGGAGGAAGCAGGAACTATGGGAGTCATTGGTCTGGGAGTGGGGTGGTGGAGGTCCCAGGCAAAGCAGAACCATGAAATGGGCTCAAGGAATTGTGAGCCACGCGCCGTCAGGATGGAAGGACAAGGACAGAAATAGGCAGGAAGCCGGGACCTTGGCCTCCTGAAATATCATGTTGAACAATTTGTGCTTTTTCCTCCAGGCTGTGAAGCAGCACCAAGGTACACGAGAAAACACAAGGCCAAAGGGAGTCCAACCTAAACCAGAACCCCATGAAAGGCTCCTCTGTGGGGTAGGACGTGGTTCTAGTTCCAACAAAGATGAGGCCCAGGCAGCTGGTAACTAAGGGAACCAACAACGCTGAGATCCAAACCTAGTTGTTTAGAACATCGGCTTGGTGGCTTTTCCTTTCTTAGAAATAAATTTCACACAATTTTCTGAACGTTCTAGCTGCGGGCTTGAGACAGGAGCTACAGCCCATTTCAGTTATTGTTTGATCTTCGGCCGCATAGGTGCTTGTCATTTACCATCTACCAGTCCTTCCCTCTTCCCACCCTTCCTTTCTCCCTCCATTTTTTCTATCCTTCCTTCTTTTCTTCCTGTCATACTAACTGATCGTCCATTTCTTAATGCTGGGAAAAACTCACTCCCACCACAGGAACACTGACTTGTGAGTCTCTCTTCATTAATGCGTGAGAAGTCTTCCTGTACCATTCCTCTCTGGGTGAGGTCAACCAAGTTGAACTCCTTTGCTAATGACAGCAGAAGAGAAAGGAACAAGGAGTGGAAATATGCCTAGCATTGGAGCTGAGCCTCCTTTCTGTAGACGGAGATTCTGGAGCCCTCCTGAGGGGAGAAACTGTGGAACACTATTAAATTCAGTAGAACACCAATCACATACACAACCAGCAGATAGACGCTGAGACTCGAACTCTTCTCCCAATGTGCCCACTACCATTCATCAGCACAATTGTTTTCTACAGAGAAAAGATCAGTTTTGCCAGAAATCCCAAGTCCTCCAAGTGGTAGCAGTGAAGCTGCTCTCTGAATCAAGGGTTCATTTCTATCTCTAACCTCCGTTCTTCGTTTTGTCAGGTCCGTGCATGGAGGGAAATTTTCCTTCCGTTGGAAGTAGTGAAAGGCAGAGTCTTATAATGTCAGATATGGAAAGGGCCTTTGCTTCCTATTCATTTAATGTGTTTTCATGGAAGAGCTGTTTGCCTGGCTCCGTGTTAACTTCCGGTCCTGACTCCTATGGAACAAAAGAGGAGGGGGAAGAAAGTTATGGGTTCCCTTATTCAGGTGTGCCAGATTTAGCTTGACCTCCAGGGATGGTGTGAGCCTTCTTCATGAAGCTGAGCCCACTGAATTTTTTAATAGAAGTCACAGAATTTTCCAGATCTTTCTTCTGTCTACTTGAGACAGGTCCTGTTGCTTATCTTAGGTTTTGTCTTGTTAGTGTATGCAAATAGGGTTTCCAGTTGCTCCCACCGTCCTTCCCCTTCTTTCTCCATTTTCTTTCTTCCTTTGCCTTCCCTTCTCTTCTTCCTTCTTCCTTCTTGTATTTCTTCCCTTCTGGAGGCTCTGTTACCTCCTATGTGCCAGGCTCAGCGGAGTCACTAAGCTGTCTACAGTCAGTTGGAGATGAACAAGAAAACGAGTAGCAACTGCCGAAGAGCCTTGTGTCCACTTGAAATGTGAGAGTTGTTCAGACTGAAGTCTGGTAGATTGGCTGTTGCTGTGGAATCTTGCTTCGATCAATGTTCTCTTCAGTTAAACAGCCAGTTGGGGTACTCCCCTTACCATTTGCTCTTGAGTTTCCCCAGACACAGGATGAGGTTCTTTCTTTACTTGCATGATGAGGCTAAGATCTAATTTATAAAATCGCATCCATTTCCCCATCTACATGTGGTTTTTATGTGTTTTGCTTTGCTCTTCCCTGTGAATTCCATGATGACCAGGGGCCAAAGTTTTTCCAGGGAAATAGGAAATCTAATTCACAACATGAACTTCAGAAGAAAGCTTCTTTGAGCATTAGTACAAATGTGGATTTTTCTAGAAAACTCATGGAAGCCCAAATTATGAGTAGGGCTGGAAAGGATTCAGAAATCATTGTTCCCACCCTGGGTCTCATCAAAAGTCTGAGTTCTAGTTGAAAGCATTTTTGAAGGCAAGGAAAAAAAACAGTTGAACACCAACCTGGCATGCTTTGATTAAATATTTTTTGAATTGTCCTTGCACTACAAAGGCTTTTGTTGGGTAGATAACAGAAGCTAAGTTTAGGAGTAAACTTTAAGCTACTAGAACAGCACTGTGGTTTTTCTTATTGACTGGAATCACTTTGCCTTTATAACTATAACATTTGAAGAGAAAATATGGCTTCTTAATTTTTGATTCTCTTATGGAAAGGTGAATTTTCTGGAGATATAATTTCATTCAACTTTTGCTTAGTAATAGAAGCCTTCAGCTAACCCTCGGTACCACACACACACACACACACACACACACACACACACACACACACCCCACATAAACTTGACAACCATTCCTAAGCCATCCAAATATGTAGTTCTTCCTGGTCTTCATAATCTGTGCTTTCAAAGCTAAGCAAACAGAAAGAAAGAAAGAAAGAAAGAAAGAAAGAAAGAAAGAAAGAAAGAAAGAAAGAAATTTAATGGTAGACAGAATAAGTTTAGAGGAAAAGCCAAGAAAACAAATGATTTTGGGGGAGTTCTTCCATGTTTCACCCCCATCAAGACCCAAATAACCCTCAAGAAATTGCGTTCAAGACCCCAAGAAGTAGATGTGTTTGTTGAATGCCTATTGGATTGGAGTATACAAAAGTCTCCCCCCCACCCCTGGTACCCCCACATAGGTGAGGAGGTGGAAAAAGAAAATAAGTCAGCAGATGAGCATGCACCAAGAATTTCCATTTCTTTTTATTTCAAATTCAATAGAATGAGCAAGAGCATAACAGAAATCAGATCTAATATACATTCTTAAAATATGATTGGAAAGAAAGATTGCTGTTGAGCCAGATAACTACTCAATTTATCTGCTCTCATGAAGGAAGATTGCATACAGAAAAATATTCCCCAACATTTGTTTGTGTTTTATGTTGTGCCATCCTTTACCCTTTCCCTTCTGTTTATATTTAGAAGGTAGTAGACAGCTCAGTTTTTCTCCCTTTCTTGGCATTTTTCTTCTGTCCTGGATCCTGGTTTTGTCTCATGCATCAGGGACATTGACTTTGGAACAAGCTGGTTTGGGTTTAGGTCTTGACCTGGGCATTATTAGCTTTGTGACCTTGGGGAAATTACCCTTGTTTGATATGTGTTTTTCTATTCCATGAAACAAAACATGATACTCTGCACCTCACATGACTATTGAATACAAACGAAACTTCTATAAAATTATAGCAAAGTGCTTGGCATTTGTTGGCGTCTATAAGCACTTGGTAGTATTAGGTTTCTTCCTCTGAAGAATAACGGGTTTTGTGTTTCCTGAGAGACAATGCCTTCAGTAATTCCATTTGTTTTTGATTTTATAGATGACTTTCGTCTTAATCATGCACTTTCTCACTTTCTAACCCTGAAACTCTCCCCTACATACAGGCCCTTGCCTGTGGGTTCTTCAGGAGATGGTCAGAAAAGGATCTAGGGTTCTAGGCCATTTGTTTTCCTGTGAGGCAAGGCTGTGAGAGTAGGAAAGAGCCTTTACACTGAGAAGACTGCATCTTGGGACATACTAAAGAAGAGGAGAAACCAGGAAAAGATGCCCAGGAGAAGTCAGTGAAACAGGGATAGGGTGATGGTTGAGACATGGAAGATTGGGGTCAGAAGCTGGAAGCCAGGGCTAGAATAGATAGACAATTTTTAGGAGTAGGTAAGTGTAGTCACATTAAGATGAAGTATGAAAAACGGCCACAAAACCTGCCTGTGTTGCTTAGAAAGCACCTTGTAGCCATCACATGTGGCTAAGCTGATGTCAGGAGCTGTGCTCTGGGTGGAGGAGTGCACAGAATTATGTGAGAAGTCTAAGGCAGTGAGATTTGTTTGTAGGACATGTAGCAAGATTGTAATTTTTTATTGTATTTTTTTCTAAAACATGCGCTGCCTGCCGGTAGCACATCTGTGCTGTGTCTGTACGACGACAATAGATATACAGATGCCTATAACAGCTCCCCAAAAGCTCTCATGCTTGTTGGATGCCAAAGGTAGAGATGTGTTATCTGTGTAGTGAAAGGTGGGGGTTGGAGAGGAGTTTTTTCTTTTTCTTTTTGGCAAACCAGGTGGCAGTGGCTGTGGCTGTGTGACCTTACCTGCAGGGGGAATATCGATCCATGTGGGTGGAAGGAGGAACACCTCTCACTTGGCCCTATGGCAGCCATGTGAATTTGGAAAGCTGACAAATGGCGAGGAGCATCTCCAGAAACAAAGGTTTCTGATCAAACTGTCAAATTCATGACTTAGAAAGGTGGACTGCAACAACACAGGTGATCAAGACTGTGATTTTTTTTTTTTTTTTTTTTGATCTAGGGAGCCTGTGTCTTGATATTTCCAAGCCTGATTGCATTCTGTAGAGAAAATAAGTCCTTTTTCCGCCAGCCTTGCTAATGGCAACAGAAGAAAGGACTTCTTTGCCTGGTGGGTGTCCAGGGGCCTCTGCACATGGTCAGCTTCCTGCTGAGGAACATGTTGTTTGTGTTGTTTTAGGAAACCAAACGGTTTTGAGAATAAAACAAATGCATGTTTGTGTCAATTTTTAAAAATTTACGTATTACGTTCTTTTCCCTTTCTCATGCTGTCATCCTCCCTGCTTTCTCTTTACCTCTCCATAAACTCCATCTTCTTAGTTTGTTCCATATCTTTTACATTTTCTATGGGTTGGTTTTGTCATATTAAAGAAACCATATGATATTTAACTTTCTGAGTCTGATTAATTTTGCTGAACATAATGGTCTCAAGGTGCATCCGGTTTCCTACAAATGAGTCAAATATGTCTCTCTTTATGTCCAGGCACTACTACATTGTGCATAGACACCTTATCTTTTTTATCTATTTGTCTGTGGTTGGGCTTATTGGCTTCTTCCAAGATTTGACTATTGTCATGGTTTGGACTGGGAGTATCCCCCAAAAGCCTCCTGTACCTATGGATACTGTGTAATGTTGATAGGCGGGGCCTGGCTGGAAGGGGCAAATGGTTGGGACTTGACCTGGAGGGGCGTATGCTGGTTCCACCCTTCCGACCTGACTTCACTCAGTTCTGCCATGCTGCCCTGAGGATCGCTGTCTTTCAGAGCCCTGACTCTGGCTTGGGGCCCACCGTGTGATTCTACCGTTTCTCAGCTACCCACCTGTGAGTGTACTGTGACTTTCTAAACCTGTAAGCTAAAATAAAATTTTTCTGCCTAAAGTTGTGGATGTCAGGTACTGAGTCACAGTGATGAAAAAGTAACTAAAACAGAAATTGGTACAGGAGTGAGGTCATTACTGTGACTTTACCTGACCATGTGATTTGGAAGCCCTTGGAACCAGTTTGTGGAAGGAATTTGGTTGCCAGCTGGAGAAATCTTAGAGTGCTCTAAGCTGAGCTTGATGGGAGAGTCTGGTCAGAACTCAGAAGACTGGAGTGCTGATAGAAGTGTGGACTGGAAAGGCCAGGCTCGAGAAGTTTCAGATGGGAAGGAGGACTATATTGGCAAGGGGTCTAAAAACCATGCGTGTTATATTTTGGTAAAAATTTTGTCAGTGTTTTGCTTTTGTCGAGAGACTTGCCTAAAATTGAGATTAAGGGCAATGGGCTACTGAGTCTGGTGGAGGTAATATCAAGGCAGACAAATGTCTAAGCTATTACTTGGCTGCTGTTTGCAGCTTTTAGCCAACTCTATGGTGAAAGCCAAGGTAAGATGACAGAGAAAAATCGTATTGAAGGTTTACAGTGCCAGACCAAAATAGCCTGCAGTAGTGGGGCCAAAGAGCACAGGAAAGTTAAAAGATTAGCGTTAAAAAGAAATCAAGTACTTACACTGAGGACTATAAAGAAAGATGACTTGAGGGCATCTCAGAAGTCAATAAAACCCCACCCTTTACCATCTCAAGGGTAGAGAGGCAAAAGACTTTGCTCTGAAAAGTGTACTCCAGGGCCAAAAAAGAGTATGTTTTAGAGTTCAGTCCCCTGGAGTTCAACCATCCAAGAACTCAGAGACTTCTACAGCATTTGTCCAAGGGAGCCAGGCTACTGCTCAGTGGAAGACCTTGGTGATGTACGTGCAGTCCTGGCTTTAGAGACTTGCAGAGTGCAAGAGTTGTGAGTTCATGGAGGCTTCCGTCCTGATTTCAGAGGAAGGCCTTGGAGGCCAGGCACTGTGCCCCTGGGAGGGCAATATGTGCAGTTTTAAAGGAGAAGCCTAAGGTGCAGTGTAGAACCCAGGAATTTGGAGAAGCCAGGAGCATGGATTATCAGCTGAGGAAAGCTACAGGCTGTGAATGGATCCAACCCAAAGGCGAGAAGGTACCAGAAGTGATGCTGTAGGGGTGGGGCTATGCAAGTCCTTTGAAGTTCATATTTTGCTGCAGTTTATGCCAGGTGTTGAATATGGGACTGTAGGGTTTAACCCTCACCCTGCTGGGTTTAGGAATTGTTTGGGTACTATTGCCTTTTATCCTTCTACTTACCCCTTTTTGAATGGAAGTGTTTACCCTGTGCCATTTTATGTTGGAAGTGCTTAACTCTTTGGTTTTAACAGGAGCTCACAGCTGAGAATTTGCCTTGCATCTCAGAGGAGACTTTGGACTTGGACTTTTAACAGTGCTGGAGCTGTTCAGACTTTGGCAACTCCTGGGGAAGAACTAAATGCCTCTTGCTTAAGAAAGGGAATAAACATGAGTCTTTTGGGGGCCAGGGGTGGAGTGTTGTGGTTTGGAGTGCCCGCAGAAGGCTCATGTACCAATGGATACTGTGTACTGTTAGAAGGTGGGGCCTGGCTGGAAGGGGTGGGTGCTGGGAGCTTGACCTGGAGGGGCGTGTGCTGCTTCCAGTCATCTTCCCTGACTTTTCTTAGTTCTGCCAGGCTACTCTGAAGATCTCTGTCCCCCATGGTGCCAGTTCCAGCTCCGGCTGTAGCTATGGCCCCACCATGTGATTCTACCATTTTCCAGCTGCCCAACTGTGAATGAACTGTGACTTGCTAAGACTGTAAGCTAAAATAAATCTTTCCTCTCTAAAGTTGTGGATGTTAGGTATTGAGTCACAGTCATGAAAAAGTAATTAAAACAGCTATTATAAATTATGCTGCTGTAAACATGGGTATACATGTAGCACTCTTGTATGGCTTTACCTCTTTTGGAAGATACCTGGAAGAGGTATAGCTGGGTCAAATGGAATATTGATTTTCAGGTATTTTTGAGAATCTCATGCCTTCCGTAGTGGTTGTACAAGGTTACAGTTCTACCAGCAATGTAGAAGGGCTCCTTTTCCCCCACAGCCTAACCAGTGTTTGTTGTTTTGTGAGTTCTTAACACCATTCATTCTTACTGGCACTAGATGGAAACTCAGTGTTGTTTTGGTTTGCATTTCTCTGATGGCTAAGGATGTTGAACTTATTTTCATGTATTTATTGGCCATTCAGACCTCTTCTTCTGAGAATTTGTTCATTTCAGATTCCCATTTTTTAATCAGGTCCTTTATTTTGGAGGGCCAATTTTTTTTTTTTTTTTTTGTTCTTTGTATATTCTTGATAATAGTCCCCTGTCAGAGGAGTAGCTGGTAAAGATTTTTTTCCCACATTCTGTGGGTTCCTTCTTCACTTTGTTGATTATCTCCTTTGCAGTGCAAAAGCTTTTAAGTTTCATATAATCCTATTTGTTGATTCCAGGTGTTATCATCTGCGCTTTGGGTGTTTCATTGATAAAGTCCTTGTCTATGCCTGTGTCTTCAAGAGTCTGCCTGTTTTTATTTCCAGCAGGTTCAATGTTTTCATTTTAATATCTAAGTCTTTGGTTTATTTTGATTTGAATTTGATGCAGGGTGAAAGTTGTGGGTCTAGTTTCATTCTTCTGCGTGTGGTTAGCCAGTTTTCCCAGCACCATTTGTCGAATTATTGTGTAATATAATTTGATATCTGGTATTGTGATATCTGCTTTTGTCTTATTACTTAGGATTGTTTTCTTGGTCTCTTGTGGTTCATAAATGTTTGGATCTTTTTTTCTAGTTCTGTGAAAAATGTTGGTAGCTTGATTGAATTGCACTGAATCTGTATATCAAGTTAGGTAGTATGGTCATTTTGACAGTGTTGGTTCTGCTTATGTAGGAATAGGGGATGTTTTCCATTCTATAAAATTCTCTTTGATTTTTTTATGAGTAGTATAGCTGTCAGTAAGGAGATTCTTCATTTGCTTTGTTAGCGTGGTTCCTAGGTATTTAATTTTCTTTGAGGTGACTGTGAATAGAGTTGTTTTCTGATCTCTTTATGTTTTCATTTTTGTTGTAGAAGAATATTGCTGATTTTTGTGTATTGATCGTCTTGTATCCTGCAACTTGGCTGAATTGGTTTGCTAGGTATAAGGGTCTTCTGGTAGAGTCTTTGGGATCCTCTATGTACAGGATCATGTCATCTGAAAATAAGGACAGTTTGATTTCTTCCTTTCCTATGTGTATCCCTTTCATTCCATTCTTTTGCCTGATTGCTCCAGTGAGGGTTTCAAGCACTATGTCGCACACAAGTGGTGAGAGTGGACACCTTGCAGAACTGTGAACTCTGATGAGTGAGTAATCTCACTCTTCCACAAGGTGCTCTTAGAGTCTTGAGTGCCTAGGAGAGCTTATTCAGAAATTCAGAGATTGCTTCTGATTGGGCATCCGAACAGTATTTCACAGCCTTATCTGAGTTGTCAGTGATTGCGGGTTTCCAATGTTCCGAGTCTTTCCTAGGATTTCTCTTCCCAGTCCCCTGGAGTGAGGCTTGTCCTACCTCACAGCGTCTGCCTACTGCTCTCTGGGGTCTGCTGCTTTCTGACTCCTGCCGGAGAGCAGGTAGTTTCCAGGACTCCATGAGGATTCTAAGAGAAGCATAAGGAGCTCTCTTCCGCCTGTCTAGTGAAGAGTTTGTGTAGTTTATGTAGCTGTAACTGCACAGTCCTTAGTCGGAGCATATCACAACTGGTATTTATCAGTGGGCACCATTTCTTTTCCAACCCTCTATATCAAATACATGGACTCCAAAGTGTGGTGTGTGGGATAGTCAAGAGATGTGATTTGCACGAAAAAGGGCTGAGATAACCTTTAGTTGCACAAGACAAAATATTTGAAGTCAGGATTGTTCTGGAAGTTCTGTCATGGAAGAGGAGTCGCAGATTATGACTGAAAACCCTCTTTAAATTTCCCCCAAGTGCAATGGGCCCACCTGAACAAAGCCCCTGACTGTTTGTGTACTTTTATGAGGTACTTAGACAACTGCACCAAAGCACACCAAACATGTCCTGCAGTCATGGTTAAATGCAAGTTCTCTACTTGTTAGTCTTCAGCGATAAACAATTTTAAAAGGATTTTGGACATTTGTTTAAATCATTTATAAAATGCACCTTGGTTCCCTCTTTCTTCTCTTCCACAGCCTGTGAAATTGATGTTTCTAAAACATAAGTAAGTTGATTATTTAAGGGAAGACACGTCAGTGCCATTCTAGTAATGGTACTAGTTTACATGATCACTTCAAAATGTGCTAGTTACACTTCAGAATTTGATAGTGTGATCAAACAATTTGCACTGTGAGATATGGCACGGTTGGGAGTGGCCAGAGTTGGCAAACTGCTCTCTTGTCAGTCAGAGCCTAGGGTCTACTCTCGTCAATCTGCAGGCAGGGGACAAAAGCTAGGAATACTAGGTGGCCAATGGAATCAGAAGGGACAGGGGAAGGGACTGAAACAACCAAACAACTTTACAGAAGGTTTGGTTTGCAGTAAACTAGGGTGAGACACTGGCTTTCAGCAGACCAAGCCATGCAGGGGAAGTGGGGAGCTCCTGTGGAAGTATGGGTGCATGGAGAGATTCTTGATTTTGGAAATCTGGGATTTTTTTTTTTTGGTCTGGGCTGTAGATGAATTCATGAATATGCATTATATATGAATAGGTGCATATATGAATAGGTGATTAATGTTTCTGTAGAGATTGGTAATGAAGTTGAGCAGGAGTAAAAGAAAGACTTGTCAAGTTTTCCCAGCCAAACTGGGACCAGCTGGAAATCCTCTGTCTAGTCTAATACTGGATGTTACCTACTCTTGCTTCTGTCTCTTAGTCAGGACACCTCCTGGAAGATGACAGAAGCCAGGGGTCACACCTTTAGATGTCTTTTTTTCTTTGATTCTCCCCTGCCACTCCCTCTAGGCAGTTCATTTCTACCTATGCTTTATGTATCTTCATTCAATACCTGGCCAGATACTTGACATCAGAGATTTGCCTTAATAGAATTAACACTTTGTGGCCCTATTTCCAATTCTGGCTGCTCTTCAATCTGCTTCTATGTTCGTGTCTCTCCAAACACTTGATCCTGGAAACTTGCTTACACAATGGCATATCTCAAAGCCAGGTCAGATCTCTGCTAGAGGAAGATGTGAATATTATTCAGGACAAAATATTGCATACTTGGTCTATGTAAGTCAGTTGCGAGGAAGAGTGAATTTAAAGAATAACAGCTGCATTTTAGTGTAAAACAACTTAGAAGTAGAGCATTTCCTATAAACAGTAGATACATTTTGTAAAGGCAAAAAGCTTATTCCAGTTTCAATTTCTCAAAACTTGCATAAAATCTGATCTTTGATTCAAGAAAAACTTACAAAATGGCATTTCTCTTTACATCCTAAGACCTCAGTGGAGGTTGGCTTCATTTTTGTTTTTGCTTTGCATGACTTCTTCCTTACTTGGTTCAGACTAACCTTATGTATGTTTTCCCAAAGCTCAAAAGTATGCCTAATATTCTTATTGGTTATTATTTTATTCTTATTCTTTTTTGTGACAAAGTCAGCCTCTGTAGTCCAGCCTGATCCTGAACTCACTATGTACAGTAGGTTGGTTTTGAACTCATGGCTATCCTTGCACTTTAGCCTCCTGAGTACTGGGATTCCAGGTATGTCCCACCACACCTGGCTTTATTCTTATTCTGTAATTTGTCTAAAATATTTTCTTTTAGGCAAGAGAGGTCTATAAAATCATAAATTAAATGAGCAAGGCCCTCAGCCTCTGTTAAGGCTCCAGCATTCTTCTAGCAATACCCATCTATCCACTGGTCCTTCTTGGTCTTTTGAGTTATTGAACCATTTTGACTAAATACATATGCATGGGTATACATATGTATATATTTCAGTCTAAAGCTTCACAAGTAATAAGACATTACAGCAAAAAGCAGGGAAATTGTAATCAAAGTTTTACAATTAATATGTGTGTGTATATATATATATATATATATATATATATATATGTATATATATTTGCTATTTCATCCTCTAGTAAAAGTATTCAAGAATTTTTGGAGAAAAGATGATTTTGGAGGGATTTGTGGATTTTTTTTTTTTTTGCTGTTGGTGTTTAATATGGAGGATCCAGACCAGCAGAGTAGATAATCTGACAGAGCTCTGCCTCCATGGGTGCCGTGTGCGGCCAAAGACTCCTGGCTTATCCTTGTCTAAAGCTGGCAGCCCCCGGGAATGTGAGGAATAGATAACACATGTATGTTTAGGTTACACTTGGGCTATATTTAGCCTGTGCCAGAAACACATGAGCAAGAGTTTTCCCTGGAGATTAATTGCCAGCTGGTGTTGATGGTACTGTGGGCTCCCAGACACCTCCGGGTGGGCTTTTATTTCCTGGAAATGGCTGATGTCTTAATCATGATGACTTAAATGAGATGCCTTTGCTGGCTAAAATAGGATTTATATTTGGGAATCTTTATTTAATGGAAGCTTTTTCCTTGGATGCCAATCACACTATCTCATTCGGGGAGGAGTGAAACAGCTGGCACAGTCTTGTTGGGGTGGTAACGAAGACACTTGGAAGGGGTGGTGTGTTTTCTCTTGATCCCTTAAATGCAGGAGGCCTCAGTTTAGGATGATGGCTTCCCTTAGAACCTCCCAGGAGCTTTGTAGTAGGACAGCAGTATAGAATGGGCTTGTCCTTTGGACGGGACATTCGTTTAGAAACATACTAGTTGAAACTGAATTCTGCATGCATGGAGATGCACATGTATGAGTGTTACCCAAATGTCAAAAAAGGCCCCCAAGCCTCCCAAATTCAGAAACCTAAAAATATGGGCAGAATGCCTTTTCAGAGAAGAGGGACTTATCCTCTGTGAGAGTTATGTTCAGTCAGGTGAGCCATAGTTGTAGGTGGCTATGGGACAATGAAAGAACACCAGGTCCATCCAAAGAAGAAAAGCCACTACTCCAAACTTTGGCCCCAGCTTCTTTATCCTGTTGTCAGGAGCCACATCAACACATATGAGGCTGCTCTTCAATGCCGATGGTCTACTTTTAGAATCTATCCTGATTGGCTTGTTCCTGTACCTTGTAGCAGTTTTCAATATTTTGAACACCAGCCTCACCTAGGTTAGGACTTCATTCTAAACTGGAGTAACATTTTAAAGGGTGTGAAAGCAGTAGAGGTGGCCCTCTTCAGACGGGAAGGGCCCAGTTTTGACAGCGTCTCAGAGAGGAGGGGACGGGTGGGGAGGGAGAATTAGCTGGAGCACCCAAACGGGATGCCAGTGAATTTGAACCTTCAAAAGGTTCTATTCAAAGGTCCAAGCACAGAAAAATACACTGACATGTGAAGCCTGGAAAATGGGCGTGAGCTGGAGAGTGAGAATGTCTAGGGTAGAGTCTAGCAGCCAGGGAACACTGAGGCTGTGAGGCTGAGATGTGCAGAATGGGGTGTGGATGGCTGAGTGACCCCATTACCCATGGTGGGTGAAGCTGGCTGCTCTGGACACACAAGGTCATCACAGCCTGAGTGTCCTGTTCTCTCAGCTGCTTCTCCTCCTGCTCTTCTGGTCTCCATGCTGGCGGCTGGCACAGACTAGAGGCTGTGCCCTGGCATGCCCCTGGCTGATGCTGAACTCCTCTTCCTGCTCTCCCGTTGTCAGCGCTGGGAGATGTGAACGATAAGAGGCCGAACACACCGTATACTGTGGCCAAGGCATCTCACCATCCCTTCAACTCTCAACAACTGTGATGTGTAAAAAATTCAAACATACAAATGTTTTGGTATTTTCATATCAAATTCACAATGCTTCCCACAGGCAACCTTAACATAGTAAGAGTTCCAGAATTTATAGGCGTTGGTTTGGAGGACACTGTGATTTGTTTCCTTGAGCAAATTAACTGTCTACGCTATGCTGAGCTGTAACATTACATTGGATTCCATTCCTTTCTGTCACAACAACTCTAGGGTTGAAAAAGGTGAACTGGGCACAGACTGAGCTTAGATGCGATGAATAGTTTTCTCCAAGTGAATCACATGGGGATACTTGAGAGTGGATGAGATCCCTTATTTTTTGGTATGCCTTAGCTTGACTCCTTCTGATGTTATTTAGAGGAGGGGCAGCTTGGGTGAGAAGAATATTTCGTGCTCACTGAGCTAATGTATGATGCTGGCTAAGGACTTTCAATTTCTAGTATGTGTGTAAAGAGTTTTTCTAATATGTTGCTTCAATTTCAGCGCCAGAGTAGACTCAGACCCATCGAGGTGATCTGAAAACCCACTGGAAATTGGTAGTGTTCTTTTGCAGAAATGAAACTCAACTTCCAAAGAAGGTGTTTTCATGACTTCTCCAGGGATCTGGGTAGCCCCTTTACTTCTGTTAGGGGTGATGAATTCAGTTTTTCTGAGCCTTTTTCTTATATAGTAAAGACTTACAGAAAAAACCTACAGTTCCAGAATATGGTCAGCCAGAAGCCAGTGATGACTTTGGGAACTCTAATCCAAAAGCATACTAAGTTTTTTCCTTTGACAAGTAGAAAGGGAGATGATATGAAATGGAAATGGGGGGATAGTGGGAATTAGGGGGGAGGAGAGAGTTGTGGAAGGGTCACAAAGGGGGAGGGGAAGGAACTATAATTTTGAAGTGATATATATGTTCACAGAATACTCAAGTTTAATGTAAATATTATGTATTGCACATACATATATATCAATAAAATGGGGGAAATGCTTTAAAAGGTTTTATCGTTACATGCACATTGTATTAGGATGTTATAGAGGAACAGAACCAATAGAAAGTATGTGGATAATTATGTAAAGGGATTTATTGAGTGGGCTTACAGGATCAGAGGCAGAAGAGAGTCTATGAAGGTTGTCTGTGGGATAAGAGATAGAGAGTCCACCACAATGACCATCTGCGGGACCAGAGACGGAAGAGTTTGCAGTGGCTGTCACTTGAAATCCTGGAGACTCTCTGTAGAATTACCAGCATCAGTATGCATTAGAAGGCTGAAGAAACTGGAGACAAATGTCACAAGGTGATGGCTAAGACGAGCTGTCACAAAATGGGAATACTTCCTTCTTCTTTCTCATTAAAAAATTGTTTAGGCTACAAGCCCATAGGTTGGTCTCACCCGCATCAGGGTGGGTCTCCATCCTTCGGTGTGCTGACCATTTCAGTCATCTGCAGACTAAGAATTGTGACTTCCTAATCTGCTATGTGTTTCTTAAGCCGTGTACAATTGACGATCACAGGTGTATGCACAGGCAAAGGAGTTGCCGCACTGAGTAAGGAAGAAAGCCTTGTGTGTCCTAGATGTCTCTGTGGGAAGGGGATTTGAGGATATGGTATAATCAGAAGGTGATCCCAAAAAGATAAAAAGACACTCACTGGCCATAGCTCACTCTTCAAGAAATCCTTGTCTGTTGGAGATCTAGGGTGAAACGGATGAGATGAACTAGAAGCACAGAGGAACACAATTTATGGAACTGGAGAAGAAATGAATAAGCAGTAACAGATTGAGCACACACGTGAAGACTCAGTTCTCAAGGGAAAGGAAGAACCAACCTGGTTTAGACCACCAAGTCCTCAAAGGGCTCTATAATTGGAAAGAGGATGGGAGCGTTGAGTTAAGGGACTTCTAAAAGAGAATATTCAAAAAGAAGGAAGGGTTGAGAGCTATTTAAGAAGCAGTGAGGTCTCCAAATCTTCTTTCCTCTCCGTATCTGTTTGACAGCCACCCTTCTCGCACCTAAGACCAAAACAAAGCTCATTGACTGGAAAGGAGAAAAGAGATTTTGTGTGCTAGAAGAGGCCAGGCAAGATGACAAACTGAAAATGCAAGGATTAACCCAAAATAGGTCTATGGAGAGTGGAATCCCTACTCAAATCCCCAAGTCGTCATTTCTCATTGTGTTCCAGAATATTAGCATGAGCAGATAATTGGAAGGTCTTCTCTGGAAAGTAGGACTAGATCTTTGGAGGCAACAGCTTCCCTCAATCTAGATAGAGCAACAAATCAGCTTTTCAGTGTTGTATGACAGCAGACAACCAATGCTTGGCAGAATTCTAAAAGAGATGTCTAACATGAGAAGCAGTACGAACAAAACATGCCGGAAGAAACTAATTGTGCATAACAGCAGCCTTCAAACAAGTAATGTCTTCAAAGGAAACATTTTTTAAAAAGTTAGCACCTGTGGGTGAAGAACAGGCAGTCATAAAAAGCACTGTTATGAGAATCTAGAAGGGGTCTTGGAAATCAAAAAGTAACTTTAATGGTAAAAAATAAACTCCAAAGAGTTCAGAAGGTAACGTTGAAGAAATCTCTTCAGAAAGCATAATAAAATGGTGAACAGAGAAGTAATAGGAGGGAGACAAAAATCATAAAAGTATTCATGAGGATCTAATAAAAACAATGATGTTGATGTGGCAGTACAACCCATTGACTAATTTCACAGAGTTCTCTAAATGGAAAGACATGAACTTCCATACTGAAAAAACTTACCAGTATTTAAAAAAATGAAATGTACATTAAGAAAACCCATGGGAAGTATCAAATTACTAGATCACTAAGGAAAAAAATTACAAACTTACAGGGAATGGAGAAAAGAGAAACACTAATACCTAAAAATCATATTCTATTTAAAAGAACTCAAATGATGAGATGCTTCTCACCAGCAACGCTGGAAGCTGGAAGATGTTAGACCAATGGCGACACAGTTTTGATGGAAACCAAAATTTATGACCAAGAAGTCTATGGTCAGGTATGTTATTAATGAATGTGAGGTTAGAATAAAGACACGTGAAAATGTGAAGTTGCCAAGTTTTACCTCTATAGAACTTTTAAAAAGAACTTCCTGTAGTGACTGCACCGTAAAAAGAGCATTCTATATTCTGAACACACTGTTTCCTCTTCCCAGTACACAAGTCAGCTCCATATCCCAGCATCCCCTGCAGTGATGCTGCTGTAACCAGGAGTCTGAATACGAGGCAATCAAATGTGTGAAGAAGTGATATGACCTCTTTCAGGGTTGGCTGTTTAAAATATCCGTTCTGAGGCAGGCTTGGTAGTCCAACGCTCTTGGAGGCTGAAACAGTAGTTTGGGAGACCGCAAAGACAAACCAAATATTGGCATACAGTAAAAACTCTTAAGATCAACCACTATGCTTCCATTAATGAAAGAAATTGGCATTTGATGTAGTCTAAGACAAAATATTGACAAATAATCAATTAAATGCTACAACTGTTCCACTCATAACAATAGAAATGAGGTTTAAGCTATTAATACAGATACAAAGACAAATCAAATATTAGAATAAAGATATACTAAAAACAGCACTACACTACCAATAATAGAAAAGAAATCTACATTAATAGCCTAGGCTAAGTAGCTAAAATTACTAACACTTCACTGGCTAAACACCTGAAATTATTTGCCCATAACAGTCATAGTTATAAAGATGGCAATGGTGGGGAAAGGGAAAACTGGGACGAGAAGTTAATTTTGGAAAAGAAAAAGAGAAAAGGAGAAGAGAAAATTGAAATAAAAATCCACTGAAAGGCTAGAAGAAAACAAATAGAATGAAGTAAAAATAACAGGAAAAATGAGCAAGAGAAATAAAAAAGAGAGACAATAAAAGCCAATAAAAGGACTTTTTGAAAAGCCAAAAAATGGAAAATAGAGGACAAAAATCAAAATAAAAAAGAAAAGAGAAAAAATGAAACAAAACAAGCCAGAAACCCAAAATACAAAGAACAACTCTTAAGGGTCCAAACATTTCTTTGTTGTTATTTGGGTGAGTAGTTCTTTTTTTTTTTTTTTTTTTTTGAGGTCTTGTAATGTTAGTGTTCACAAAATACGGGGAAGGGGAGAATTATAAGGCAAAACTGGGCTTTATTGTGTTTCCGTATTCACTCTGGGCTGTGTGCGTCCTGAGTCCTGTCTCCGCCTTTCCTGCTTGGCAAAATCCCTAGAGATGAGTTT
The DNA here is from genome assembly GCA_004027205.1 of Ctenodactylus gundi. Classification (NCBI taxonomy): domain Eukaryota; kingdom Metazoa; phylum Chordata; class Mammalia; order Rodentia; family Ctenodactylidae; genus Ctenodactylus; species Ctenodactylus gundi. The sequence goes on along the minus strand of PVKB01000275.1, from coordinate 843,843 downwards.
CCCACAATGTCTTCCTGACGTTGTCCCAGATGAGGCTCAGTCTGAACTTGAGGTCTGGTGGGAGGAGCAAAGAGACTACGGCGCCCTGTGCTGAAGTTTGCAGTGAGGGGCCCATGCAGTCTGCTGGTCTAATCCCTGCACTTTCAGAACCAGCGCCCTCAGAAAACTGCACACCTCTGGCCTGCTGCTTCCTCACAGTAAGTGTGGGCACTGTGCCCTCTAAGACCTGCCTTCTGTACTTCCCAGACTGTTCAGGAGGGCTGTAGCTGGACAACCCCTGCTTTGTGACTGTGTTCCGTTGAGATTCCCGTCTAGTCACCTTGGCAGGGTAGCCACAGCTGCTCTGAAGCTGGGCTCTGATTCCTCATTCCCAGGTCCTCACTCTCAAGCATGAAGCCTCTTCTCAAAATGGCTTCTGGTGGCATCTCTTCCCTGGCATAGCACTGCTGCAGCATACTTCTCAAACAGTGGCTTGCTGGGCAGATTTGCATTGGAATCCCACCCTGGCTTTGCAGTCTACTGTGGCCTTAGGCTTCTATCTGCGACCAGTGCTGCCCAGTGCTGCCCAGCTGTTGCTATCTCTGCGACTCACGGTCCTCCTGGTGGAAAGTGGCTTTGCATTTCTGATCCTCTTACTCTCTCTGCCTTGTCCTCAGTTTCTGCAGCTTCTTCATGGTTTCTAACTTTTGTCAACATAAAATATTACTTTTGCCTCAAAGAGAATGGCAGTTTATTCTGGAGCTGGATATGAGTGACTGTGGCCCAGGAGTATGGATTTAGTTTTCCCAAAAACCACATTCCAATGAGGTAGCAGTTACATGCAGTATTTATAGTTACAGAACAGAAGAAAGTCGTAAATCAAAGCACATTGGTGAAAGCCTCGGGTCAGTGGGTCACCCTGAATTGGGAAAACCTGTGCTACACGCCTCAGGTGCTATCTGAGGACTTTCTTCCCTCTCGGGTTGGTGGAAAGCGAGAGTCTGGTTTTATATTTTAGGTGTGACTTAGTAATTACAGAAATGTTACATATCAAAGAACTTATCACAGGATGTTGAGTCAGGTGCAGAGAAGGAGGACAGTGAACTTGGGCCTTGAAAAAGGGCTCTGCAAAACATACCAGCCTCTCCACAGGACCTTGGGAGTGCAGCCAGCTGACCTTAGTTGGCGCACAGTGAGGCTATTTTCAGGGAACTTCAGATCTCACTTGACATCAGAGCTCTCGCTTCTCATTCTCGTAACTAAGTTGTTCAGGTAGATTTTCTTTTAAATGTGTCTCTACCTCTTGGATGTGTTTGTGAAGAGCCGCTCACTAGAGGGTCCTACTTAGCCCTCAACTTGTTTTCTCTACCAACATACATTAGCTTTAATGCCTTACAGGAGAAATATACCAGAGTCTGGAAAAATGTTTGAAAGCCCTTTATTCCAGCCTTGAATCTCATTCTTGCATCTATTCTTGGCTGATGGTGGAAAGTTTGTGAGTGGTCTCTGTTTAGTGCACCTCATGCCAGTCTCATCCTTGGTCCAAAGTCTTATGTCCTTAATTGAATGTGTAGTTCCTGTGTTTGCTCCTCTTGTGGTGTCACGGACAAACTATCTCTCACCTTTAGGTTTCCAGTTCTCTGCTACCAGAACTCCCATTAATTCTTCAGTCCCAGGTCCTGCTTTCTCTTCTCTGTCACTGTTGTCTTCCGCCTGCGCTTGCTGTCAGATCGTATCAACTCCAAAGAGAGGAGCCGGGGGACAAGTAGTCACACTTTATCTTTTCTTCCTTTATCTTGTGTTCTTCAGGGGCTTTCTATTAGCTCTACTGAAGTAAAAGGAAGGGGCATTCTAAAAAATTTAGTCCATATTGGGCTAAAGTAAATCTGAAAAACTTATTTTGCGATGATCTAGCCTGTCTCCACCACTTTAGAATGCTGTCTAGAAAGAAATATTATACATTTACTTATAAATTGTGGCATATACTTTTTATAGTTTATAATAGTGATGCAATGTATAATATACATACTTTTACCAGCACACCACTGGACAGATGTAAGTTTAAATTATGGAAACCTTAGAGAAGTCATTTACATACAGATTGTTCAGTGTCTACACTTGTACTCCATTATAGTAAGAAGTCATTAATATTTTCTACTAAATAAGGAAGTAATTTTTTTCTGTGAAGCACGCTTTTTTCTTTCCAAAGTATACACTTTTTATAGCAAATGTTCCTAACTTTGTGGGGCATATTGTGTCAGTTGTAATTGCTCATCTTGTCATTTTAGCATTAAAGCAGCCAGAGATGATATATAACTGAATGGATGCAGCTCTGTTCTAATAAAGCTTTATTTAACCAACAGACAGCAGGCTAGATTTGGCCATGGGCTATAGTTTGTTGAACTCAGCACTAAACTATATCCTTTTTAAGGATGTGAATTGTGTTTATTCTCATAAAACTCATATTCTTAGAACTTGGCAAAGTTCCTAGAACACATAGTAAGAGATCAATAAGTATTTGTCAAAGTAGGAATACAAAACATCAATGAAAATGAATTACTCCTTGAAACAACATGACTAGTACTCACAAATATGTTTACTAAAGAATATCAGAGGCAAAACAATTTATGTTGTCTAGATCTGTTCCCATGAAGTTCAAAAAACAGGCAAAACTGGAATCCTGCTCCCAGTTATGAGGTAACAGAGACTGAATTTACCCTTCTATTCCAAACAAACAAAAAAGCAGACAAAATATGTAATATAATGATTTATAACACTGACCTACAGTTGGCACTGAACTGTGACCTCTGAGAGAAGGAAAACACATTTGGGGGTCTTTATAATAATCTCAGTTTACCACCTAGGTTCAGTTCTCAGATTGTTGCCCAGAGAGGCCTAACAGCCTCTAGAAATCTTGTTGAAAGACAGGGTGAGACTTTGGGAATGCCGAAGGGTCCAGGATCTGTGGTGGAGGGAGATATACAAAAAGTACCAGAGATTTGTACAGATGACCCTTTGTGCCTTGGTTGAGTGCTAATCTGCAGAGGAGTGAGAGGAAACTACCCTAGCCTAGGGAAAGAAACACCAGGAAACTCTAACACGTTTCAGAACCCACAAGTGGTAGAGAAAAGCTTAAGCATCGGAAAGTAAAACCAGAGATCAATATCCTCATGAATATAAACAAAATTCCTTAAGGAAATATTTAATCAAGCTGAATCAAGCACTCTATTAAAAGTGTTGTACATGACCCAGTGGGATTTGCTCCAGGAATATGATGTATGATTCAACATATAAAGATAAGCCAATGTAATACAAACTGTTGATTCCCTCAAGGACCCAAGTCACACGATCATCACAATAGATGCCGAAACATGGTGGACAAAATCTAAAGGTAAAACACTCAGGAAGAGATGGGAATGTCTCCAATGCAATAAGAGCCTCTAATATTATGTGCAATAGTGAAAGGCTGAAAACTTTTCCCTGAAGATCCGGAATGACAGGAGAATGGCCATTCTACCCACTTCTACTGAGCATTAGCTAGAGCCTAGAACAAAAATGATGGATTGGAAAAATTATCTTTATTTGCAGATAACATAATATATTAGTCAACTTTTTGTTGCTATAACCAAGTGTTTGACATGCACAACTTAAAGAAAGGAACGTTTCTTTTGCCTTTGTGTTTCAGAGAGCTCAGGGTAGGAACACTGTGGGGAAAGGGCATGATGGAGGAAAGCTGTGCAAATCAGCAAATCATGACAGCTGAGAATCAGAGCAGAAGAGCTGGGGGGGAGGGGCAGGGACCAGATGGAGTCTCTAAGGTCACACCCCCGTGACTCACCCAGACACACACAGTGATTGACTTCACTATTTCATAAATTGACAAGATTGTGGGTTACACATGATGTTATATAGAGAGAATCTTAATGGGCTCACCCCCAAACCCTTACTAACATGAATGAATGAGTACAATAGGGTTGTGGGACACAGAATCAACATGCAATATGAATTACTTTTCTATATACCAGCAATAAGGGAATTAAAAATGAAATTAGCAGCATAATTCTATTTGTGGTGTCACTGAAAAGAGGCAATGCTTAGAAACAAATTTAATAAAATGCATCTTAGTCCATCTCCACTCCTATAAGGAAAGACCATAGATTGGGTAGTGTATAAAAAAGAGAAATTCAGTTCTTATGGCTTTAGAGCTAGGAAGTTCTAGATGAAGTTACTGGAAGATTTGGCATCTGGTAAGGAATTTTTCATAGACAGCTGTCCTTTTCCTCTAACATCACATAGAGGAGGGGGAGAGGGATCTCTCTTGGGCCTCTTTTATAACACTAATCCTATTTATGAGAATTGCACTTCCATGGCCTACTAGTGTTCCAAAGGCTCCACTTTGTAATATTATCGAGGGACTCAACATATGAATTCAGAGGAGAAATATACGTTCAGACAATAGAAAAGCACAAAACATATATGCTAAATACTCTAAAACTTTATACAGAGGAATTAAAATAGACCTAGATAGAAATCTGGAGGAATGGCTCAGTGTTTAAAGCACTTCCCTAGCAAGTGCTACATACCTGAGTTTGATTCCCCAGCACCATATAAAGCGGGTGTAATCCCAGTACTCCGGAGGGTGAGACAGGAGGATTGCCTTGAGTCTAAGGCCAGCCTGGGATCCATAGTGAATTTAGAACCAGATTTGTCTACAGATCTAGACTCTGTCTCAAACAAAGAAAACAAAAAAGACCTAGATAATTGATAATCCATCCATGCCCATATTTTGGAAGACTTAATGTAGTTTGTGTCATGGAATAATTTACTGTGAACTTAAGCTTGATTATGTCATCTTGACTGGCTTGGGAGCCACCTGGAGGATTGGTTTTTCTGGGTGGGACATAGTGGTGTGACATTGGGTGCAATATCTGATTCCTCACTCCTCTGTTTATGGTACTGTCCTGCTGTTCTCCAGTTGCAATGAACTAAGGTCTATTTTTTTCTATCAACAGTAATTATTTTTATTTGTATAACTCTGTGATGGACAACAATCACATTAAACTTGAGAGGTTTATGTAAAACTCATCATTTTCACATTTCCTAAGATCTTTATTCTAATACACCCTTCCACTGTAGTGCTTCTGTCTTTGAGTCAGCTGATCAGGGACTGAATCCCCTGAAACCATAGGGCAAACTAAACCTCCCTTGAAGTTGTGGGTGTTGGAGATTGTGTCCCTCAGTGGGAAAGCTGGCTAATATAACTATTTACACAAGGTAACAGCTTGGATTTTTTTTTGAAAACATCATGTTAAGTATAAGCAGCCAAAAGCAAAAGGCCCATATTATATGATTCCATTTATACAAAATACCCAGGATAAAAAAATGCATGGAAAGAGAAGCTAGTTGAGTGGTTTTCAGGGACCAGGGACAGAGAGAATGAAGAATGAATGACTATTGCTAGAGGGTAGGAAATTTATTTGAGGGATTAAAAGCTATTCTGTAATTAGATGTGATGGTTGTACTTCTCTGTGTAAATACTGAAAACCATGGAATTGTACAATTTAAAATGGTGAATTTGGTAGTAAGGAAAGTATGCAACAATAAAGCTGTATGAATAACTCCATTTAATGGTTAGCTCACAGTTGTGTAGGCCAGTGTATTGGCATGGACTGACTGCATGCTTTGTTCAAGCTGAAATTAAGGCACCTGGGTGCAATCTCTCCTGGAGCTGGGTGTCCTCTTCCAAGCCGATTCTTGTCATTAGCAGAATTCAGTGTCATGAAGTTTTAGAACTGTGGGTCCTGTTTTCTTGCTGGCTGTCATCGAGTATCTGCTCTCTGCTTCTTGAGGCCATCTGCTTTCCTCATCATGGGATCTCCTCCATTTTTAAGCTCACAACAGTGTGAAAAACACTTCCTGTCTTCCAAATCCCTAATGTCTATGACCAGCTGGAGTAAAACTCTATTTTTGTAGGGGGGCTTATATGACTTGATTACTCTGTGTTTAAAGGTCTGCTTATTTGGTACTTGGAATTTTCATTGCATCTCTAACATCCGGTAAAGATAATGCTTATATTAGTGCTTGGGAAAATGACCAAGAGATGGCATTTGGGTGTGGAAGTACGGCAGTTCATCTTCAGGATTCTGCCTCTTACAGCCCATGCCCGTCTCTACTTGGGTAGGAAGTGACTGTGACCCTCGCTGAGTTTGAGGCTTTGTGTTGCTGAGAGAGTATCTGGTATTTTGACCTTTCAATTGGGCCTTAGTACGGAGAGGTACAACTGTTCTCTCAAGAACAGCTCACATTGACACCTGGCATTCTTTTGCTCCAAATTCGATCTTAACAGATCAGTTTCATGTTAAATAATGACTCACAGGAGTTGGCATGCTTTCTTTTAAAAAATAATTTAATTTAGGACATATATACGTACATTATTCCAGATTTTACAACATAGTAGAGACATATGGTTTTGGAAATCAATGACCATCTATGCCCCCATCTCATTTTCAGAGGTTCATCCCTTTCCTAGCAGTCCATTGCCCCTCTTCCTACCCTATTACCCATGTTGGGGCCTTTTTTATGTCATTCTTTTCGTGAATTTCATAAGAAGGTCTTTTGTGTTTGGTCAGTTTCACTGAGCGTTATTGACTCAAAGTGGACTGATTTTCATCCAAATGCATCATATCTGTCTTTCTTTGTAGCCATACCTTGGAAACAACTCACTTGTCCACCAATAGAGAAATAGTTAAAGATGTGGTTGTTACACACCATGGAATATTATGAAGCCATAAGGAAAGACATGTCTTCTTAAAGGAGCCCATAAAGGGCTACAGCTCTTACACCTTCCAGCTGGTGAAGAAAGGGTGGTTAAACAGGCACAAAGGTGCAGTTGGCTAGAAGGAATAACTTCTGTAATAGAATGTTCTGTAGTAGAACAATATAACTATGGCTCACAACATTTCATTGTATATCTCAAAATGTAACAATTACCGGTGGATTGAAGAACCAGTAGGCTATTTCAGATGATTTAATGTACATACCTGGCCTATGAAGGTATCAAGGGCCTATTTGCTTTTAAATTGTTTCCTTGTAGTTAAAAATAGACTGCCTCTTCTGATTTTGAACTAACGGTGGATTTTGTTACTCATGGCCGGGTCACAGCAGCAGGTATCTGTGGATTCTGCTCAGTTTGGAGGTCAAGAAGGACAATAACGCCAGTATGACTGCCCTTGGGACTCTCATTCCTGAAACTTAGCTTTTACATACAGATACTCAACAGGCCTTGCACAGTCCTCCTGAATCTCCCAATGAATATTTTCTTACTCTGAAAAATCAAATTTTGAGGATGTGCTGCAGGAAGAAGCTGTCACAGTGTGTTAGCACGGTGACTTACGCTGCAATTTTCAGGAACTAATTGCCAGGATGCAATCACGTATTGCATAATTTATAGTTTTTGGAGACTATGGAGACTGATTAATAAAATGTCCTACATCGAATTGTTGAAGGCAAACAAAGAGTCATGGTACGTTAAATGGTTCAAAGAGCTGGGTAGTCATCCGCTAAGTTGAGGTGGGCCCTGAAGGGGTGTCCATCACCCAAGGAATGCGTGTGATTAAATTATACATGCTCTGTTACTTACCAAGTACTGTAGCTTAAAGTATTTCTAAATTTTTAGTGCAATTCTATAAAGAGGGATTATCATCTTCATTTATAAATTAAGACACTGAGGATCAAAGACACTCCCTTGTTCAAGGTTATTTGGCTGGTTTAAGACAGAGCTGGGGTGAAACTGAGCATACTCTTCTATTATGACTTGAATCACGTGCCTCCCCTCATTCCCAAGGAAAGATATGTTTGGGTGAGAACTTCCAATACTTCAGAATGTTACATAACTAATAAGTCATTATTCTCGGATCTTAACCCCAAGCCTGAGTTTCATTGGGAGGCCTATCCTCTATGTGCTTAGGCTGCTGTAGTGTTCAAAATATTTGTGGTGGGGTCAGAGGCGGATTCTTCACCTTTCTTGATCACTCCTTTATTCTAAGTTTCCTGAGTAACTATTAAGTTACTCCACCATGATAACTTACACTCACTGAATTTTAATAATCAGAAAACAGTGCTTGACACACAGAAAATGCTCAGCATTTATTCAATAGGTAGTAGTCATAACATTTTAATCTGTTACAGTGCTTCAGAATCTACAAGATATTTTCTTTTATTTTTTTAAATTGGAGCATATTTTAAGTATATTCCCAGATTTTAAAAATAATATCAGACCCAATCAAATGGTAAACTTTAAGGAGGTGACGAAAATCATATTTTCATTTCTTTCTCTTCATGTGCTACTCATTCTTCCATGGGTTTCACTGGCCATAAGCTTAAGGCCTTGAAGAAACAGTCACCCCTGTCATCATAAAAAGGGTCATGACAAAGAAAGTTAGATAAGCTATATATAAAAAGCAAGAACTAAACTTTTGGTATTTATCTTGCAAATGACAGAGATCCTTGCTAATGTTCCTCAAGTGTTACTGTGAACTATTTTAAGGCTTTTCCTGCTTCCTGAGGTGAAGGAGCACCATTGCTTCCTTTACTCCGCCAGACTCTGGGCTGGGGAGGAACCAGCTCTCTTAACCTGCCCTCTCTCATTTCCAGTATATGGGAAAATGAGAAAGTTCTCTAAAAACTGTTGACCTAGGCCAGGACTGCCTTTTTAGGACCCAAGACATGCCACAGCTGTGTTCTCACCTACTGAGGTATTTGGCCTTCTTGTATGAACCCTGGATTTCTCGATAGTTTTAGCATGGTATGTATGGTTCTTTTAAACTTTCGCCAGCATTGGTTTTCATGACACCATTGGCTAAGATATGTAGATTCCCTAAGCGACTTATTCCAAGGTGAGACGGCAGATGTAAATTCACACATTCAGAGTCCTGAGGACGTGGGAAATGCTCACAGTGTATCGCATAGTGAGAATAACCGATACAAATGAGAGTACTGTGAGGTCTCAGTGCTCTGTCATTTTGCCACTTGTAGTTGTGTGGCTTTGGGCAAGTAGCTTGTTCTCTGTGAGCCTCATTTTCCTTAAATGCACACAGCAACATGCACAGTACGGGCTAGTGTGAGGATTGGGAGGCATGCCTTTCAGAGTCCTTTACAAATCTTGACAAGTTATACCTCATCTTAGTTTGATAGACTGCCATAAGAAAGTGGGTTATGTAAACAACAGAAGTCTGTCAGTGTTCGGGGGGCCAGAAGTCCGACACCAAAGTGTCGTCAGGGTTGTTTCTTCTGAGAAGGGCTCTCCTCAGCTGCCGGAGAGCTGCTTTCTATGTCCTCACAGAGCCTGTGTGTGTATCTGTCTGTGTCTAACTCCTCTTTTCTCAAGGACACTAGTCATTGTGAATTGGGGCTCACCCTAATCACCTAGTTTAACCTCAGTTGCCTCCTTAAAGACGCTGTTTCTTCCACAGTTGCATTTTGAGGGACTGGGTGTGAGACCTCAAAGTATGATTTGTGAGGGGAATGTACGTCAGCCCCCATACATATCTCCTTTGCATCTGTGGCCCTCTCCCACGGGACTCTACCCTTCCTTCAACACTCATGGAAACTACTATATTCTTTCTGAAGGCAGGTTCATCCCATTCTCCTTTCCAAAACCTAAATGGAGTATTTAGTAGTTTTTATTTAATTCTCCCCAGTTCACAAGAATCTTTTACTTCAGGTTCTTACAGTTGTTTGCTTGCGTCTGTGTCAGAGCCGTATTAAATCTTATTCACTCTGCCACCCATACGTGCTGTGGTTTGGATCTAGAATGTGCCCCCAAAGTCCCTCATGTATTTAGATGTTGGGAAATATTACTGGCCCCTGAGCTGTTAAGAGGTGGGGCCTGGTCAGAGCGGGTGGAACACTGGGTCGTGACCCAGAAGAGGCAGATTACTGGGACAGGACCTGGAAGGATAGCTCCACCATTCTTCCCTCACGTGGAGTCCTGTCTGCTGTCCTGTGAGCCACTTTCCTCTGGCTACGGCTCCACCATGTGCTTCTACCATTGCCAGCTGCTGTTGTATGAACTATGACCCACTAGAACTCTGAGTTAAAATAAGTCTCTCCTCCCTTAGATTGTGGATGGCAGGTACTCTGTCTCAGCAATGAGAAAGTCACTCGGGCAACAGGTTTTGGAAAGGATGTGACACATAACAGGTGTGTAAGACATAACCCCTGAACTTCGTTGGTTGCTGCTTACTTAAATCAAAATTGTTTCTCTGTCTAATTTGTCTGCAAATACCTTCATCTGACTTTCAGTGGGGCATCATTAAGAAACTTGGAATGAATTTGCTTGTTTATTTGTTTTTTTTTTTCTTTGTGGTTTTTTTATGTTTAAGAAGCATGTTTTAGGATATTTGAAGCAGCCTAAATTTAGGGGTGTTAACCTAAGTGTTAACTGAGCTTCTTGATTCATAGATCTATTTTAAATTCTTAATCAATGTGACAAAAGCTCGTTCACTCAGGAAGTCCAGAACAGCTGTGGAACGATGACTTCTACTGCTTGTATTGCTTGTTTAGGAGGATACATATACAAAAAAAAAAAAAAAAAACCAACCAACCAACCAAACAAACAAACAAAAAAACCACTCTACTGTGAGAATGTGAAGACTTGATTTAAATACAACTGTGTCTCAAAATATATGGAATGTCCATATGCATGATTTTGTACTGGCAATTTTGTTTAGAATGAACTTCCTAAGGTTGTTTGGGATGGCAGTCCGACTATCTGAGTGCTGTGTGGAGTTATTCTTGCTTTAGGGGCCTTCTGTTCCTCACACCACCTCAACCCTGCACAAATGGGCTTAAATTAGGTAGTCAATTAGTGAAGCTAGATACATGCTTCCTACACTTCCGGCGTCCAGGCTGGCTGCCGTGTAAACCTACAACAGCACGAGGCCAGGTGGTGGATTTATCTTCTGTCAGTATCTCAACCAGCAGAGAGTTCAGCATGTTTGCATATCGTCCAGGGGGCGCTGAATTCCTTCACCTCTGCAACTGAGATAGCTAACTTTAAAAACAAGAAATAAAATTCAAACAACCCTACCTACAAAGCTACTTGGTTATTGATACACAAATTTTAAAAAACTGAAGTCCTTTGTTCCTTCCGTGTGGTGCCAGTTGAGCAAAGTTCTTTGAATGGATATGCAAATGAACTGGAGACAGGTTCACTCCCCATGCAGCTTGTAACTTTAAAGTGTTTGGGAGTAATTTAATTCCTCTCATGTTCATTCTTTCTTCCTGACTTCTCTCTTCAAGCTGATCTTCAAGCAGAAGCACACAACCGACTTGGGGTCTCTTCTGCAGGGGCTCAGTTGCCTTCTGTTTCGTGGCTCCACCACACTTGGCTGGTACTACCGCCTCATGGTCCAAGATGGCTCATTGTCGTGCCTGCATCCCAGGAAGAAAGGGAAGGCCCATCTCCTTAAAGGCAGACCCAGAGATTCCACAGTTAAATTACATTTGCATCTTACTGGGCAGGACTTGTCACACAACCTCACCTCAGTGCAAAGGATGACAAGGGACAGAAGGGCTTGCTCACCTCAGTGAAGGGGAGTCTCCGTTCTGGGCAGCTTTACATTTAAGGTGTAACATCCTCCCTATGTAAGAAGAGAGAATGGATATGGGTGGACGGCCTGCAGTCTTGACTTTATCTCTAGCTGGTTTCCCTGGTTTGTCTCGTGGAACTGGTCCCTTTTCTTCAACTGACACCAGAGGCAATCTAGCCATTCCTGATTTCTTCTCAAAAGCAACCAACAAACTGCTCCCTATCCGAAGATAAACTTTAAGCTCCCTGCATGGGCTGAACAGCCTGTATGTTCAGGTGCTTCCTAGCCTATGTTTGTCCTCTTTGTACCTCACTCCTTAGCTGCTCTCTGGTATTTTAAGATGCACAATATGGTGTTTTGTGCTTCATTGCTCTTGGCGCGTGCAACCCCCTTTTTTGGAATGGGCTTCCACCTGGTAGATTTCTACTTGCCTTAAAAAAAGCAGGGCTCAGAAGTCAGTTCCCACAGGAAACTTTATTACCGTCCCATCTCCCACCCATAGCCATGAGGATTATTTGACAACTCCTTACCACCTCCTATTTGCACTTACTGGTTCCATTTTTGCCCTTAATATCTGATAATACGTAGCTAATCATCTCAGTCATAGATGTTGAGCTCAGCACATCTCTCGCCCCAGAGTAACTCAATACGTATTCCTTTACTCTTGACAAAATAAAGAAGCAATAGAAGGATTATGTTATATTCTTTTCATGTTATAGATTTTTAACTATTCTATATATGTTCTTAATTTCATAAAACTACTAACGAGCCCTTGCTCCATTTGAGGTTCAACTTATGTCAATTATGCTGAAGACAAAGTGGGTAGTGGAAGAGAACAAGGAGGTTTGTATCCTAGCAGGTGTTGGAAAACACAGGGGTCAGGCAGTTTTTTGAATTCTCACATAATTAGCCTGCGGTGGCCAGAGACAGATTTTGGCTTCAGTTTTGTTTTTCCACTTATAATAGCAGATATTGGCTCCATAATCCCTAAGTTTTTCCTCAATTACCTAAAAGTTAGTGATTTTCTTAGTTTTCTAATATAGCAAGTTGAAATGCAACCCTCCTCCACACCAATATGCTACACTTGCACAGCTGTGATTTTGCTAAAAATGAACACTTTCTAAATGTTAAAACACTACATGCTAGAGAATAGTCAGTTTGGATAAAAGAATTGCTGAAGAATAAACACCAAGGATCAGACTCCCACTCACTGTAAAACCATCCCAGAATAGAAGGCACAAAAGGACGTGGCTTAGAAGATTGCATTCAAATAGATTTAGCCAAGAAATCAACTTCTGATCTGGAGACCTAGCAACTGCAAGGTAGCCCTAAATATCCCCTGGAGCCTCTCTATGGTATGGGTTCACAAGGTGGGAGTTTTATATGACTCTCTTGCATGTTGACATATCCCATGCAATCTTTTGTTTATTAAATGACATTGGGAATCTTGAAGGTTCTCAATAGCACTTTTTCTTTTCTTTTTAAACCCGGGTTCTGAAACAATTCGAGGTAAGACAAGGTTGTTCAGTTGATGAAGTAAACATATCATCTTTGTTGGTGTTAAAGATGATTTGGGGGAATATACTGAGTATGGGTGCCCAAGGCAGCTTGCTAATACTGAGCCCTGGACTTAGACGTCTACCCAGCCCTGCTGTGCTGGATGCTGCTTTCCTCTAGCATGTGTAGGGAGTGAACATGCTCAGTTTCTCTTCACAGATTCCCCAGGACAGTGACTGGTAGCAACTCTCCCCCCACCACACACCCCAGCTCTCTTCTTCCCTTCTGAGACAATACAGCCCTCACCTTCTAGTGGGGCACAGTGGTGCTCCAGAATAAAGTCTGTGTATCCCATCCTCCTTTGCACCTAGATACAACAATAGGATTTGGTTTTCGGAGAAGGTAGTATGCGAAGGTAGTAGGCCAAATATCTAGAAAGCGTGAAGATTCATGTTTTTCTCCATTTTGCTTCTCCCTTTAGCAAGAATAAGAAGCTGGTGTGTTCACTTTACACATGAACTAGAAACAGAATTCTGAGAATGGCAACCAAATTAGAAGAAGCCTGGGGCTCCCAAAATGTTGTACTATCCCTGAACTACTTACCTTGATCTTTATCTTATTTAGACCATTTATTAAGGGTCTCCTGCCACTTACGGCTATTCTAACTGATATATTCTCCAGTTAGATAAATCATATCTTCAAGAGCTGTGTGAGGGATGGAGAGATTAAGGCGTGGGAGTGGACAGGAGTGTTACCCTGATTGATGTCCCCCCACACAAGAGAAATTGCTAGGGTATAGGAAAGGAGTGTTCCTATACTGATACATTTATTCATTTGACAAAAATTATATTCAGTTTACTATGTGCCAAGTATTGTTTGAAGAACTTCACAGCTCTTGATTAATTTGATTCTCAAGGTAATCCCAGAAGTAGATATCCATAATGTTACCATTTCAGAGATGAGGAAACAGAGACACAAGCAGGTAACTTTTCTTGGTCATAAGGCTTGGCATTGATGGAGTAGAATGAGAGCTTTGGCATTAATGTCACTGCCTCATGAAGGATTGGGACAGAGATACTCTCCTGTAACCTTAAGTAATGGAGGGTTACATTTAGAATCAATGTTGTTGCCTAAGATGCCCTGGTGTCTGGTTACAGCCTCAGCAGCGTGGGCCCATCGTGACTCTGGTGCCACCATATGGCCACCCAGCTACTCTCTCCTTTCTGGTCCCCGTGTCTCAGGCTTCTCTCCTCTTGCATTCAGCTAATGGCTGTTTCTTTCTGACACCAGGTATCTTCTCATACGTGTCTTCTACTACTCACAGATTCCTCATTTGGCTTTTTATTATGGTCTGGATCTGGAATGTCCCCCAAAGCCTCATGTGTTTGGATGTTGTGGATTTCACATGCTGTTGGGAGGTGGGGCCTGTGGGGAGGGGCTGATTATAGGTGTGTGATGAAGGGCAGGCACAGGCGTGTCTGGTAGATTAGATCATAGATATGTAGCCTGGAAGGATATAAACTCCCACCCCAGCTTCTACTGAGGTCCCCGATTCTTCCTCTTATGATGCTCGAAGCAGCTGTTCTCCACCAGATCCTTCCTGACATTGTCAGCCCCCATGAATGCACTGAGGCCTTCATCAGCTGGGAGCTAAAATAGATCTTTCCTCTATTAAGTTGTGGATGTTGGGTCATGTGTCCCAGCAATGACTAAGTAGCTAAGACAGCTTTCTCTACGTACACACATTTCTGTCTACCTTGCTCCTTAATGGAGAGTATGATCTTCTCCAAACAGAGGACTGGTAGGGACAGCCAGTTCCTGGTACCGAATGACCAGCGAGGTGAGGCTCTGGACTAGTCACTGATTTGTCATGGTCTTCCGTCCTCTCAAGGTCACCACAGTGCTGCAGGTCATGCCCCACTCCTCGCCCTGTCATAGTCTCCCTTACATGGTTTCTTTGGGCAGGGCTGTGCCCACAGGAATGTTGGGCATGCTGTCCCTGTAATTTTCCCCTTGTCATTGTACCTCTTAATGTCCTATGAATGTGAGGACTCTGAGTTGTTACCACAGTGGCTAAAGACGTGTATGGGACATTAAATTTTTGCTTTCTTTTCCTATAGCTCATCAAAAGAAATTAGAATGAGCTTTAGGCGTGTTCCAAAAATATCTTTCAATTCCTGTAATTACTACATCTAGTCCCACCATTGCATCAGGCCTCTTCATGGTGCTCAGGTGCTCCCAACACAACAGAATCTAAGGAAGTGGAGACATGAATTACTCAGGTTAATGTATTGTATATGTGTATAGTTGTATATGTATATTAGAATGTCACATGGCACCCCATAAATAGGTAAAATTACTATATATTAATCCAAGAGTTTGAAAATATTAAAAATGGAAATGTTAACTATCTTGATTTGATTTTTTTACACACCGTATATAAGTATCAAATGTCCCACCGGACCTCATAAATTTGTACAATTAAAATAATAATTAATGAAAGAGAAAGTGTCCCAGACTGGAGCTTCGGCCCAAAGGAAAGAGCAAGTTCCGGGATTTGTATCTTTTTGTTTCTCTCTTCTTCATTCTTCTTACAGATGTACAGAAATGGGTTATTTATAGAAATCAATTAATTATTGCCTCATGACCTTTTTGTGAATGCTCTCCTTTATTTACTTACTAGTAATAAATACTAGCAATTTATGTTTAAAATAAAAGCTAAGAATTTGCTAAAGCATCTACCTGTGCTAATTTTATACCGCTGCATAACAACTGCCACAAACTTAGCGTTTCCAACGACACCATACATTATCTCACGGATCTGTGGTCAGGGGGCTGTGTCTCCAGTTCTGGGTCTCTCAGGGCTGCAGTCATGGGGTTGTACAGGCTATGATCTTGACGAGGAAAGCGAGGACAGCTCCTACTATCTGATGGAATTGTTTTCTTGAGGCCTCAGAATTTGTGGAAACGGGCACCCTCAAAGTGAGCAATGACCTCTAAACTCTGTTTTGACAACTCTGCTGATTTGGTCAGGCTCACCCAGAAAAGATCTTTCTTGTGCTATTGGAAGAATTAGAAGTCTATTAATAGGAACTGCTGAATCTCTTCACTTTTGCCACATAACACAACCACAGGAGCGACAGCCCATCTGCTCTTCCATACTGTGTTAGTGGGAGGCAGGTTACCGGTCCCACCCACACTTAAGGACGTGTGCTTACCCAGGAATGTGGGTCAGTGGGGATCATTTTAGAATTCTGCCTACCATACTAATCATCAATCCCTCCGATATTCCATGCACTTGTCTCTCTTTCCTAATTCTCTTTTGTGTCACCTGTTTCCCTTTTTCGTAGGTTTATTTTGGAATATTTGGTTAACTTACTATTATATTACTAAAATTGATCCATATTCATATGTATATTTAAAATTTATTCATTTTGTCTACTATTTCCTATTCAGTTGAGTGAATTTTACATGATGTGTTCATCACTCTCCTATTGACAGAGATTTACGTTGCTCTAAGAACTTCTCTTTCGTTTTGCTCTTGTGAAATATGCTGATACAACCATTTTTATGTCTTCTGTTGATGCATGTAGATATATTTTAAGAATATATGTGGGAATGAAATTTCTGGGTCACAGAATATATAAATTTCCACTTCATTAGACAATGTCAAACTTTTCCAAATTTATATTTCCGTTAACAGAATAGAGATCTTAATGGGTCTCTTTTTAACGCTTGGTATAGATAGATCTATTTTTACTTTTTCCCTCTACAAGGCATGGTACCCTAATATGTATCTTAATTTCCATTTCCCTGAACGCTGACAATGTTTAGCAGATGTTCACATGCAAGCTAGCCACGTGTGCCTTTTCTTTTGTGAGGTGTCTGTCCAGGGCTTATGCCCATTTCTTATTGAATTGTTTGTCTCATTCTAGTGTTTGGTTTGTGGGTGTTCTTTATATAGGCATCCTTCCTTTTCACATCAGAAATATAAACCAGTTGGAGAAGAATATTGTTAAGTTCCTTTGTCTTTAAACTGGAATGCTTTGTCCTGCCACACTTACTGCTCAATATTGATGGGAAATAAGGAGATCAAATATGTGTATGTTTGTGTGTGTGTGTGTGTGTGTGTGTGTGTGTGTGTGTGTGAAAGCATACTAGAGGGGAAGCAATGATTTAGTTTATGGTAAAAAAGGCAAAAATTGTAAATATAGAAATATTCTGCTGTAATTTGAGAGACAGTGCAATGTGGTCCATCACAGATGTTTGTAATTTAGTGCTGGGGTCTGAAACTTGACTCCAGCAGTTACTAACAGCATGACTTTAGGTGATTTTCTTCTAAAGCTCTGTGCCTCAATTTCTTCATCTATCCAATGGGGATAATACTAGTTCTACCTTAAAAGAATGTTTTAAGGATTAAGTAATTTAAGATGTAGAGAACATATTGATAACTGAGATAAGTGTCCAGTGCATAATAAGCATTGTAGTGCATTTGCTGAGATATTATTTGAGCAGAATTGACATAGGTCCTGTGGGGTGCTAGGGAGGTATTCTATTAATCAAATTCGAGGGAATCCCTCTTACATACCCTTATATGTGTACATTCTTTTAATATAGGCACACTTCTTAGGAGTCAAAATTGATTTTTTAATGAATAAGTTTCTGAGTAGTGAATTAGCAGCTGATAGAAAAATTAATTTAAGCCACTGAAATATGCGCATGTTACAAATAATATGTTCTATAATAATATACATTATAAGACATGATTCTGCCTCCAAGCTCTCCTCCAGCTTTAATAGCCTGTGGTTCTATAAGAGACGCTGAATTGCTTAGTGCAGCCTGTGCGGCGAAGCGTGACAATGCGTGACGGAACTGAAATTGCACTGCTTTGTTGAGTCTGAAATCAAATTTCGAGGCAATAGTCATTGCCCAAGTAGAATGGACTGCCGATCATTTGATTAAATAGAAGCAATAGTTATTTTGCATTAGCTATCTTTTTACTCATTAATAAAATTCACTTGTTTCCATTTGTCCATTTTTCCTTTTGTTCCACAGGACCTTTCTTCAAGATTGTTGGTTCCTGATGCTTTTATCCATTCCAGACAGACGGAAGGGATGCGATGAATACACTTAGCAACCAGTGAAGCTTGTGGATTCTGTTTTCTGAGCAACTGGCCTCCTGCAGTGTCAGAACCACCTGCACCCAGCCTTCAGGGAGCTGGACTGTGTGCTGACGGCTTAGCTCTCATCTGGAAGCATAAACACTTCAAGTTGGGAAACAAGCTAATTATGCTAAATATGAATATTAATCACACAAGATGTGCAAACAAAAACATTTATCCGTGTCAAGACATACTTCTCTTCTTCTTCCCTGACTCCCTGCTCTGTGCTAATGTAAAGGATGTAGTAGCAGCCAAAGGTGCATCTCCACCACCAGAAACAGGATCCTGAAAAGCAAGAGAAGATACTGACAATAGCATTACCCATCAGAAGGAAGAGGAATAGTATCTTTATCTGCTATGGAACTAGACTTTGTTGAACGGTCTGGAAATTATAATAATAATAGTGCAGAAGGTGGAAAAAATGATAGGGCCTCTGAAAGAAGCTCAAGTGTCATACCAAGGCGAGGTGTTTAAGGTCTTCCCACAGACATTTGAAGATGCTCCTCTCCAGCTAACAGTAAGGAAGGCTTTGACATGCACACAGGTAAGGGTTGGGTCTGACTTGGGCCTTGGGAGGACCAAACCCTTCTTTCTCACCATCATAGCAGAAGCACATGGCCTGACAGCTGATATAACCTTAATCCACTAGACTAAGTCTCCCAAAGAGTCTTCATATGACCATTGGCAGGTATGCTGGTATACACCAAGTACCCTAAACTTTGGTGGCTTAACGCAACAATTTGTTATTATCTGTCCAGATTTGGTGGGTTGATAGGGTTTATCTCAGCCATTCTCATACAGTTGTAGCTAGACAGCTGCAGGGGCTCGAGCCATCAGAAGGCCCCGGTGGAGGTGGCCTCCTCACTGACAGGTCGCAAGGCTCTTCCCCGTAACACACGTGGCTCAGCATCATTTGGTCATGTTCTATTATTCAAAACAATTTCAGACCGACTCAAAGTCACCCAAAGGACGGAGTGGCATGTGGGTGCAAAGCAGAGGAGGTATTGATAGAAGCCATCTTTGAAGATAAGTTACTACGTGGGTGCCCATCCCCACAAAGTTTCCCAGAAAATCTACCCTGTGAGAAGCACGGAACATTTAGTGCTGGAACTGGCAGGAATCACTTGTTAGTTACCTGCTCTTTTCCCCTTTAGCTTTCAGCTGAAACATCACTTCCCCAAGTGAACTCTCCGAGACCTTATCATTCAATTATAGTCTCCTACATTTTTTTCTTTATGGCATTCATCATAGTCTGTAATTACATATTTATAAGAATATTGATTCACTGTACATCTTCAACAGGGGGCTGAGCTCTACTGAGGCAGGTTTTCCTGCTGGCCTGCCCCACTGGATTCTCTATTTCTGTGTCACTGGCTCTCCAGAAGAGCCCAGGAAATAGTTGCGGGAGTGAATGAAGGGATGGTTGGTTGGGTGAGGGAATGGTTTACATTAATCTACCTGATCATTCCAATTCAGATGCGTTCCATGGTTCAGGCAGAGATTTCCATGAAGGAGATTTAGAATCTGTAGTGTCTAGGTCAAAAAGTTCATGAAATATTCCGAGTGTCAGCTGTTGAATTTTCCCTTGTTTTAGCTCTGGATGTATTTCACACACGTCTTTATGCAAATGTAAAAATATATGGAATAGTAACAAGATCGTTCAACAATGGTGAAGTCCTATCATCTCAGGCCTCTTGTTTAACCATCCTTTAAGAACACAACAGTGAGATCCTAAGACAGTGAGGGAGGGTCAGGAAATTTGTTCTAAATGTGAAGTTAAGATTTTAAGTGGAAGAGAGACATAGTCATATATATATATATATATATATATATATATATATATATATGAAATATTCCAAGTGCTGGGTGGAATTTAATCTGGGGTTTATGAATGAAATAATCTGTATAATGTCCCAAGCACCTTTTATGGTTTTAATACATAGGAACCATATTTAAATTCCCATTTTTTTTCCTGTGCAAGCAAATAGAACCTAGACATTGTCTGTGTGAATTGGATAGTATGTGTCATGTAATCAGAGTTAGCCAGCAAAAGAAATACTCACTAATTGAACTGATGACATCCAAATTCCAGGATATTATTCATATTTTCCTTTAGTTTAATACACCTTTAAAGATAACCATCTGCATGAGTTTCTAAACACACTGGGAAGTGAGCAGTGGTTCAGTGGCAGTGATATATGGTTCTCAGAGCTTTTTCCAGACTGGTCCTGGGAAGTGGGGGGTATAATTGAGTCTCTCTGATGAGTGCACTTCTTCCTGTGGCTTCTGGGTGGGGGTGAAATTGGTCTTCGAATAGATGTGAGTCATAGTCTATTGGAAAAATTGCAAAGTTCTCATATGAAAGTTGAATAGAGCATGAGTTCATTAAGCCGTAGTTATTGATATTGCAATCTGCTCCCAATGAATGCAATTATAAATCCATTTAGGAAAGCTTGTGATAGGGAATTGTGTTTGATTTCACTTAACCTTTAGGTGACTGGATAATACTTGCATATGAAACCCTCGGTGTTTTGAGTTCTGTGGATTTCTGCATCCCCAGCACCTACTATGGTACCTGCCACACGGGTGGCTTTTGTGAACATTGGCTTACTGAATGGAAATGCCCTTTTCCTGAGGTCTCTGTTGTGTTTTTATCCACCCGACAAAGGGATGCTCAGAAACTGGTTACAGAGTTGTCTTTACATGAGTACCCATGTACATGCCTCCTCCCCACACCGGTAGCTTTTGGTTCTCAACTAGTGCTTACCTTGACACATAGCATCCACATCTCTGCATGTCTACAACGAAGGACTCACATCAGTGCATCAGTGAGCACAACCTACTCATGTCTGCTTAGAGTTTTTTTTTGTTTGCTCAAAATTTCCTGTAAATCCTGAGAGCAGATAAGCTCCCCCTCCTTCTAAGAGATTGCTAGGGAGCTGCAGATGTGCCCTCTGTGACAGGAGACAGCGGAGGTGTAGGCAGTAAGTGAAGCAGGGTCTCCCAGAAATGGAGAATTTCCTGGAAAGCAAGATTATAGAAATGGGAGCTGGTTATAACACGTGACAGTCTGTAGTGAATACAATACTTGAAAGATTTTAAGGGGCTTAAGGGTGGGCTTCTTAGCTGCTTAAGAGTGGAGAACATAGCAACCAGCCTTAGCAACAAAGCTGCTTAGCATAGGGCAGCCCCTTAACCTAGCTCATCAATAAAAGCCTCTAGACAGCAAGCCACGTGGGAAACACACACTTCTGGGTCCCTCTTCTGACTAGCAGAAGCCTCACCCTCCTACCTTCCCCTTCTGTATTTTTCCCAATAAAGTGTCCTCTTCACAACCTGCCTCACTTCATCCATGACCTCTTCTTCAGGCTCCTAGAGACACAAACCCGGCACAGAAGTCCAGTGGAGTCGAGACCAGGCAGTATGTTGACTCACACCTTCATAGCTTTCTAGGGCAATCCATCAGCCCTGTGGCCATCACTTCCGCACAGACCCCAACCACGCTATATAAAGATAAAACATTTCAGAGAAAGTCGCCCAGTAGTATGCTAACGGGGGCATTCCGGTTTGGGGGATGGATTGCTATGGCAGTAACAGGGTTCTACGAGAACTCATGGAGTTTAGAAGTGGATGCTTCAAGAATGGGAGACTGGTATAGTATTCTCTGCATGAATGCTCTGAGAGTGAGACGGGACGTGGAAGCATCTAAAAATAAGATTTTATAAACTGAAAGGAGATTGTTCATGGGGGAAAATATAGTTTGGAAGATCCCTGCACCTGCCTGGGATGTCACCAAAAAGTAGAGAAAGAAGATCTACCAGCACATGCTGGAAAGCAAAGGAGGGAGAGCATTAAATGACTCTTGCTGATCGTCTCATTAACTACAGTCTATGTCAGGGCTGGGGGCAAGCACAAGGCCTGGAGTTTGATTCCCCAGCACCACATATGTCTGTGATCCCAACACTCAGGAGGACTGCCAGTGAACAGTGAGTTTAGGACCAGTCTGGACTACAGAGCAAGGACCCGTCTTAAAAAAATAAATTCCTACTACGTATTAAACCCCTTCCATGTGCAAAGTAGATGTCACTGAAGTATTCACAGGTGAGATCCTGCAACCTATGTCACACAGCTCACTGCCCCCAGCATCCTCACTGGAGTTCTCTCCCTGTCTGAATTTCCCCCGAGTCTGCAGACCTGGTGACCCCGCTTTTCCTCTAGCTGCGCATGAATAGCATAGCCCTCCTCCGAAGGCACAGTAGTGATCATCCTGACCCCAAGAAGTGGGCAACAACTAGGTCAGTACACATGGAAAGGCACAGACACTCACACACTATCCTCAGGCTTTTTCTCCAATAGAGTCTGGAGTAGATTTCCCAGCTGAGCACCATCTGATGAAAAATGCTTTCATTTAGGTTGAAAAAGGAAGCAGAAATTTTGCTCAGAGAAAAAAAAAAAACCCAAAGACATGTTTGTAAGATAATCCTGTGTTCTCGTGGAAAAATTCAGTGAGGTGTCTTAAAGGGTCACAGTGACATGTGGTATATGCTTTTGCTGCCCTTTTTAAGAACTTCAAGTAAATCTATTTGGGGATATTGTCTACCTAACTGAACATCGCTGACCTGGTACATTATCATCCAGATGGTTTTGCAAATTTGTTTTTAGTTCTCAGCTGCTTTTAGTAGATGAATTCACTAGGAAAAGAAAAGAAGAACATACTAACAAATGAAAATGGCACAGGTGGGATTTTTGTGGAACTCTGACAGGAAGGAGTGTGATTGGGCAAAGTTAAAAGCATCCTTTGAAATGGCCCTTCTGTGACAGGAACTAAGGAGTGACAGCGTTCCATGTTTAACACAACGTTGGCCTTTTGAGACTCTCCAGCATTCTTTCTAAGGGTTTAATCTTTGAAGGCAACAATCTAATGATTGTATCTCCAAAATATCTTTTCAATCAATTCTTTCTCCTTTGGCTTTGCCTTTACCCTCAGATCTTTGCTTTTAACCTGCTGCCTTAGTTACTTCTCCATGGATGGGACGAAATTCCCAACATCCACAATTTAAAGGAGGAAAGGTTTGTTTAGCTGACGGTTTCAGAAGGTCTCAAGCTGCCAGCTGGGGCCCCCGCACCCAGTGTGGGCACCCCTCTCTTACTTCCAGATCTGCAAGTCAACATCGTACACCTGAAAGCTCTGCCCTGGGCAACCCCCAGTCTCAGCAAGTTGACACAATCCCTCCAGGTCAAACCCCAAGCATCTGTCCCTTCCAGCCTGGCCCTACCTCCCAATAACACATGTTTCCATGGTTATCCTATTACATCCAAATACATGAAGCCTTTGGAGGACACCCCAGGTCCACACCATAGCACCTGCCCGTCTAGAATCCATTCACAATTCTCTAATGGCATGTGGTGCCAAACATCTTTTCATATGTTTCTGTTAGTGTATCTTTTCCTGTGAGGTGTTTGTTAAGGTGTTCTGCATATTTTTTTAACCAAGTTCTTATTCCTTATTGCTGAGTTTTAAGAATTCCTCATATATTTTGGAGAGCCATCCTTTATAGATGTGTCTTTTGCAAAGATTTTCTGTCATTCTCTGGCTTGTTCTCTTCTTTTCCTGACATTGTACTCTGCAGAGCAGAAGTTTTATTTCTAAGGAACTCCAGATTATCAGCTATTTTTTAATGGAGCAAACTTTTGGTGTTGTATATAAAATGTCATTGCCGTAATAAGGTCATCTAGCGTTTCTCCTATTATCCACTAATAGTTTCATATTTTTTGCATTTTACACTTTAGTCTTTTATATGTTTTAAGTTTTTTTTTTGAGAAGGTTGTAAGCTATTTTATCATAGTTTATTTTTGTCGCTATTGACATAATACCACGGGCGGGGTAAATTATAAAGAGGCTCCTTTTGGCTCACATTTTCTGATACCAAGTCAAGGGTCTACATCTGGTGATGGCCTTTTTGTGGACAGAATCCCATGGCAGGACAGGGCATCACACACGAGACACAAGTGTGTCTTGCTCTCTCCTGTTTATATAGCCACCAGGATTCAACCTTGGGGCTCTACTCTGATGACCTTATGTAATTCTAGTCTCCTCCCCAGGCCCTACCTGTAAACATGATAGTCACATTAAATTTCCAACCTTGTAATATCCTACAATTAGTGTGTGTGGGAGGGGGGTGAGGGGTATGTATTAAGATGAATTCTCAGAGGGGGAAAATTATGTTGAAACCAGAGCACAGTAGTAAGACTTGTGTTTTTTTAAAAATACATGCCTAATTATTTTAACTCTATTTGTTGAGAAGACAATATTTTACTCATACCATGCTGTCTCTGACCTTCTGCTAAAGATCAGCTGACTATTTGTGTGTTTCTGTTCTCTACATTCTGTTCCATTGATATTTTTGTCTATTTCTTTTCTCTAATACAGTCTTGAATTATAGTAAGTCTGGAAGTTGGGTAGTGTCAGTCTTTTGTTTTTCTTCAATACCTGCTAAGCTACTCTTTTCATTGCTATATATTTAGTAAATTTGGTAAATATCCATAAATTAGCTTGCTGGGATTTAAATTATAATTACATGAAATTTATAGATAAAGTTGGGAAACTGACACCATGACAATATTAATATATCTCTACTTATTTAGATCTATTTTTATGTCTTTCATTAACATTTTTATCATATTCTTCATGCAGATCTTGTATATATTTTGCTAGATTTTTGCTTATATGTTTTAATTTTAGGAGCAATATAAATGATAATGCATCTTGAATTTTAGAGTTTGCTTTTTTATTGCTGACACAAAAGAAAGTGATTGGCATGTATATTAACTTTGCATCCTGAAATTTTGCTGCAATTGTTTATTAGGTCCAGGAGGGCATTTTTTATTAATTCTTTCAGCATTTTTACATTTATGATCATATCATTTGTGCATAAAAGAAGCTTTGGATAAAGTGCCCCTCCAAGATTGAAAAGAGGGAGACCACAGGCATTAGGGGAACAAAGCAGCAGGAAGGAACAATGCACTTCTTCCCATCTTGGCTGCCACCGGGCGTTCGCTAAGCTGGCATCTGAATCCAGGGCAATGTGGATACAAGAGCCAGAGAATCCCCAGCGAACTGTACCTTTTATGAATAAATTGTACTTACCAAAACTGAAAAAAAGAAGCTTTGCTTCTTTCCCACTTACTAGGGGTAACCAAATTATATGATGAACACTTAAATTTTTATTCATTTATTTACTTATTGAGACAGGTCTCACTCTGTGGCCCAGGTTGGTCCTGAACTCACTATGGAGCCCAGGCTGGCCTTGGACTTGCAGCAATCCTCCTGCCTCAGCCTCCAAGTGCTGGGATTACAGACATGTGCCACCAAGCTCGGTTTATTCCCTTCTTTCATTTATTTTGGATGTACACCAACTGCCAAGTTGCTGGGTTGCTACTTTGATCTCTTTTGTTTTAGGACTTGCCACATTATTTTCCATAATTTCTGTGCTAACTTCCATTATAACTGAGCATGTTATAATTTAATTTTCTCTCTCCCTGTAACGTATCAGTTACGCTTCTTCTTCTTAGCACATCAATTACAGTTCTTTTTTTTTGTAGTGGGTGCTGTAGAGTTTGCAGTATACATATATATACATTTGCTAATCCATTTCTCTGTCCATTAACATTTTGCTACTTCATGGCAATGTAAGTAACTTGTAAATCTTATTAATTTCTTTTCTCTGTTCCTTGTATCATTGCTGCTGTCAGACATCTCACATTACAGCTCTCGTGCGTGCGAGCACACGCACACACACACACGCACACACACACACGCACACACATACACACACACACACATACACGGAGTCAAATATTGTTGCTATTATTTCAACCAAAGCATCATCTGCTATGTCAATTAAGAATATGAAACTTAAGTTCTGACTTTACTGTAACTTTTTCTTTTTTAAAAATGTAAATTCGAGTTTCTGACCCATATCATTTTTTCTCTGTCTCAGGAACTTTTTATGTCTCTGACAAACAGGTCGACTGAAAAAAAAAATCCTCTCAATTTTTATTTGAGAAATTCTTTATTTCTTCTTTACCTATGAATAATAATTTGACAGGTTCAGAATTCTGGATTAATGGCTTCATCAACGTAAGATTTTCTTCTCAGCGTTTTAAATATTTCACACCATTCTTAGTACTTGCGCGATTTCTAAGGAGAAGTGGGTCGTAATTCTTAACGTCGCCCCTTTTCCACTGAATTCTTTCGTGTTTTTTTTCTTTGTTTTTTGAAGGTTGAAAATTATATGCCTTGGTGGAGTTTTATTTTCTTTGTCATTTTTTGCATTTATTTTGTTTAGTGTTTTCTGAAATTCCTGCATCCATAGTTTGGTGCCTGACATTAATTTAGGGGAACTTCTCAGCCATCATTGCGCTAGCATTTCCTTTGAATATTTTTCTGTCTCTTCTCCTTCAGGAATTGCTGCTATGTGTAGATTACATCTTTTTTAGTTCTAAGATTTTGTGATATTGCATCTCTTTTATCAACAACTCATCCACCTTGGTTCAAAACTCAAAAAATTTGGTATAGTTTTAATATGTATTTAACATATGTATTCTAAAGAATACAGAGACTTTAAATAGCATATTTTTCTAAGAAAATAATTTTTAATATCTTCTAGAAAGGAGCTGGCACCTGTGAACTTCATTTGACTTTCACATTCATTTTTGTAAGCATTGCTAATTCCTTGTCATAATTACATATTCATCCAAGCATCGTACCGTGTAAACACCGATATTAACTATCACTGCTTGTGGAAATATTGTCCCAATCTTCTATAATTGTATTACCAAAAATATAACTAATTGTATTACCAATAATACAATTTTGGATGTTACTTTCTGGACAGCTCACATAAAGCTTATAAAAATGTGAAGGAAAAATCCTGAAGGCAGAGATAATTCTTGTGAAAGTGTGTGTGTGTGTGTGTGTGTGTGTGTGTGTGTGTGTGTGTGTGTAGGAGGGATGGAGACAGAAGACTAAAGGAAAGGAACTCTACCATGCTCAGTCCTGGGATGATCCCCTGGTCATAGCTCTAGTCTTGGGAACTTCTCCTACTGTTTGTTCCTGAAACTTAGAAGCAGTACAGTAGGGGACATTCTATCTGAAGAGTCTCATTTCCCAGGTGAAGTCCACAGAGTTAAATGATTTGCTCAAGGCCTACAGGCCCTGTTGCTTGACTCCTTTTAGCCTAGTGCTTTTTAATATTACTCTCAGTTTTGAGTATCATTAAGATCTGAGGTAGATCCATTCAATCTTATCTACCCTTTTCTTAGCACACTCAGGATACACTACCAGTATGGCTTAGGCAGCATCCAGACCCAGAGCTTGGCTGACGCTTGAACTCTATTCAGCTGATCCCTTTATCTGCTTGGGAGTTCTTAGGGGAGGAATTGTACCTTATACTCTGAATGGCCAGGGGATATAAATGTGGGCCCATCTGAATGTGGCCCTAATGTCTTCCAGACCACAGAGTTGGCTGGCATCATCTGGGTTCAGCATCTTCCACTTCCCTCGTACCATTGGCCTAGCCATGGTGACAAGATGAAGTGTCTCAGGGAAAGCTTGGGAGGCTCTGATAGTTATTGCAGTAAACCCTCCTTTAGTCACAGTTCCTAGGATGGTCTTATCCTCGCACTTTTGGTATTTTATCTTAATGACATATATTTTTGTTTTTAAGCAACTATCAATTAGAATTATTATTTTTGATTTTGCAAGACCTATGTGTGCCACATAAAGGAAGAAATAAGCCAACCCCTAAGATGAAAACCTCAGCTCACAGTAACTGGGTAGTGTCTAGATGGCTCATATATGGATCACAGAATAGACATATTACTGCTTATTCAGTACAGTAGGCTGAATAATGACACCCAAATCTGTCACTGGGGGGATTAACCTGAATGATGTGGCTAGTTCTAATGGAATGATCAGCATCTACATGGGAATACAGGAGATGTCAAAGTCAAAGGGAAAGGCGATGTGATGACATAGGGACTAGCATAATATGCTTTGAAGATAGAAGAAGGTGTCATAAATAAAGAAATATAGGCAGCTAGTAGAGGCTGAAACGTCAAGGAAACAGATCCCCCCCCTCTAGCCTCTGGAGAGAATGCAACCCCACTGACTCCTTCATGTTAGCCTGATGACAGTAGACTTCTGACCTCCACAACTGACTAAGTTTATCGTAATCATTACAGAAACAGCACAAAAATGAACGCATTGACTTAGCACAGTGCCTGGTACATAGGGACCCCAAAAAGACTTATTGAAAGCTGTTTCAAGAACTTATCCCCTTGCGTTGGTTTCAAGAACTTGGAAAAGTTGCTGATGCTTCTCTACCAGAAAAGTTAGGAATTGGTCTTTCCATCTCGTGTGTTTGCAAATAAGGCATTGTGAGTAAAAATGTATTTTGAAAGCCATCAAATTTTATACAAATATAAGTTTGCATCATAGTGGCAGCAAAGTGCTTCTTCCCCTTCTCTCTCCTTTCTCCAGGGAACTGAAGGTTCCAGAGAGAGAGAGAGAGAGAGAGAGAGAGAGAGAGAGAGAGAGAGAGAGAGAGAACTGGAAATCTTAACTCTTAAACTCAATCGCATGTGTGCTATAATCTCTGTCCTGGTGGTTATTGGGTACTGAGTCCTCTTGAATATTTCCCTGCCCCACAGTTCTACCCCTGCCATGTGTTTATTTCACAAATGAGAGCTGAGAACTCACTCATTTACTGCTTGTGTACGAGTTTAGGAAATGTTTATTGAACACACGGTACTAGATATGTACCAATGAATCAGGTGTAGTTTCTGCCCTGAAGAAAATCACAGTCCACTCAGAGAGGCCTCGTAGAACAACACCCATATAGTGAAGACACCATACACAACATAATCTCTAATATAGCTTCTGGGCTTGCTTCACTAAGGGGCAGCTGGGTGTGAAAGACCAGCAGAAAAGCCTGACTCACAAAGATAACCTTTGCCATCTAGGAGAAGGCTGGTGGTTTAATGTGTCATGATCTTACCCTCTCCTCTGGCAACTATCTACTGAAACCAAAGCTTGCTTATAACTGCTACCCAAAGCATCTGGGCTACCTTGGTTGTGTGATAGGGCATGTTCACTTAGACCAAAGGGTTAAATTTGTTCTATTTCTTTTTGTTGGCAAGGTTTCAGTCACTCTTAAAGGTTCCTTTTTTCCTAGCTTGCCTCGTTTCACTTTCAAACTATTGATAGTTAAAGCAGAGTCTGAATGAATTTTTTGGCTCAGGAAACCAAGAAGGACGAGGTGGGGGTGGGAGAAGCTGGCTTCTAATAGAGTTGCCAGTGCAGTTAATGTTGCCTTCTGCTCCAGCCCCTGCTCTGTCTCTCACCCCTGCTTCTCTCTGCTGGTAGTTTCACTCTTTTTTCTAACAGATAATCTTCCTTTCTGTAGAGGTGAATATAGCCACAGATAGCTGGATCTTAAGAGCATTTCTGCCTAGGAACATGAGAGAAAAAGGAAATTTTCTCTATCTCTACTTAAAATTCTAAGGAAATATTTAGATTGGCTCGACTTGAGTCGTATGCTTATTCCTGGACCAATCACTGTAATCAAGGGAGTGTGGCATTGTGATTGGCTAGTGCTGGGTCACACATGCGTTCAAGAGCTCTCCTCAGAATTACATAATGGCAAGGAAAGGAAGGATTTTCCAAAGATCTGATAGATGAGTGTGGGTGGAGAGACAAATAGGGCTACCAGAAGTGGAAAAATTGATTACCAGGAGGCACAAAAAAAGGACTTGCTAGGATCTCTGTCCACAAACACTTCCTATCTGCTCCATCATGCCAGATATGATTTTGTAAGTGGAAAAGCGCTTATAAAATAAGAAATAAGGCTTAAAACACATACTTTCAAAATATAATATCTATAATGATAAAAAAGTTGTTACGGATTTAGATAAAAAAGGTATTTCTCTATAGCCAGGATAACAAATATCAACCGCAGCTAGTTTAAAACCTGCTCCACAGTCCAAGGCAACTCACTTCAGTAAACATACATTTATTTGCCAGCCAACCAGTCATGGTAGTTTCTGGCTTATACAAGTCAGCCAAGACTGCAAACCAGCCAACAGGACCCTCACCTGGGTAATCATGCATCTACAAGTGACATCTAGTTGACCTTTTGCACCCCTGATCCTTGAAATCCAAGCTGCCCAAAATCCAGTCATAATCTGTTCTTCTCAGAATGTCTAACCAGTTTAGCTCTGTCTTATTACAGTGAGCAATAAACCCAGGATTCTTTTCTGGCTTCATATGTATTATAGTTTAGATTTAAAAATTTCCCCCGAAGTCTCATATGTTTGGGAGTGATTAGATAATAGGGCCGCTATATTATTCAGTTCAGTGTTTAGTAGTTGAATATGCTGTTAGAAAATAGGGCTTCTTGGAGGTACATCTCCGAGAGTTTGACCAGGAGGGGGGTACTCTTGTCCCCAATTCCTCCCTCCGGGCTCTGCTTCCTCGCTGCCAAAAGCTGACCAGTCTTCCTCCACCATGCCCTCTGCCTGCCATTTCTGCCTCTGAGACAGTGGTCATGGACTAGGCCTCTGCAAACCATGGACCAAAGAAGCTTCTCCTTTAAGTGATGTGTGTCAGGTATTGTGTACCAGTGATGAGAAAGTGACTAAATACAATCTGTGCCACTTGAACATTTTAAGAACTTCATTTGTATTTGTGATGCTTTTGAATGTATAACTTTCCCCATCACTTTTAATGGTGATTCTGGTATTACATGCACAATTTACTCAAATCTCCTTGTTGAATTTTTGTCAGCAAATTACTAAAACTTTACTTCCTATTACATTCTTTTACTCTCTTCTAATAATATCTTAAATACTATCTCTATATACACCAAGTTCCACATTAGATAGTGTTAAATACTTGCTTCAAACATCAAATCTAATTTAGAAAACTTAAGAAAAGTCTATTGTATTTATCATAATTTTCTTTATTGTTTTCTTTTCTGATGTTTCATGACTCCTAATAATTTCTTCTTATAATCTGTGTTTTGAGAACATCCTCTAACCTTTTATTTGGATAGATCTACAGGGGACAAATTCTCTTCATCTGAGGTTGTCTTGATTTCCTTTTATTGCTGAAGGATGCTTTTCACAGATTTAGAAGTCTGGATTGACAGTCTTTTCTCTCAGCCTCTGAAAAATGTTGCACCACTTTTTTTTTTAATGGACTGAATAGTTTCTGTTGAGAAATCCACGTTTTTTTCCCCTTTGTTTTCTCCTCTTTGATAATACATTGTTTCTCTTTTGAGGCTTCCAAGAATTTTGTTTCTTTAACTTTCAGAAGTTTGCATCTTGGTATGAATTTTTCATTTTCCACACTTGAGATTTTTTTCAGCCATTGTTATTTGAATGTTTTTAGTCCCCATTATCCCCTTCTTGGGATGTTTTGTATAGGCTCTCCTGTCTCTGAGACTCTGTTGATTTTTAAAAAAATCTATTTCCTTTTCATTGCTTGAATCAGGAATATTTAAGTTCACTGATTATCTCCTTTATTTCCTGAATTCTTTTGTTGAGTCCATACTTTCTTTTTAGTTCAAAACAGGAATTTTTCTTCAAAGATTTTATTTCTTGCTGAGCTTTTCTTTATTTTTTTTCATTTGTGTCAAATATTTTCATAGTTGCTTGGTGAAACATTGTTGTGATGGTGGGTGCACAATCCTTACCAGATAATTCCAACCTCTCTGTCTTCTCCATCTTGACATCTGTTGGTTAAAGAGCTTCCTGGCTCTCTGTGTAAGTAATTTTCAAAAAAAAAATCTGGGCATCTTGGGTGTTATATTATAAAACTGTGAATACTATTTCAATCTTGTATTTGACCTGGCTTTCACCAATCTGATAGTGTCACCTCTTTACTGCTGGGCATATCTAAATGTGCCATGTTGTAAAAACACCCCTACTTGAGAACTCGTGCTTGCTAATCCAGGCTAAACTGCAGCATCAGGAGTAAAATAAATAATTGATTTTAAACTGTCATTGGAGCATGATTTGTTTGACAAGCAGAGAGGCATGGATGAGGGTAGGGATCAGAACATCTTCCTCCCCTTTCTGGGTTTTTCTGATGTTAGCTCAGGATCTGGATTCACTCAAGAGGCCTGAATAAATAGTCTGTTTCTACCATCTCTGGGGTTTTCATGGTGAGGATCTTCTACCTGTGTATTTAATTATCATTTCTAGAAGGATTTATAAGTGTTTGTAATAAAAATGTGAATACTATAGAGATATATGCCGTGTGTATAAAATGTGCACAAGGCAGTTCGATTAAAACAGGGAAATTGGAAATTATTTTGGAGACTGGGGAAATAATTATTTTAAGAAGATAGTGCTTGCTGATTTCATTTGTTTCTCATCTCCCTAAAAACTAAAGAAACACTTTAGATTTATTGTAAACTCATTTGTGAGTACTAAATATTTTCCTGTTCCTAAATACTAAGGGGAATGAGCAACATTGATTCTTTAATGAAGGACATTGAAAATGTTGTCATCAATAATTTTATATTTTTTATAAGCTTCAGAAAACTTGTCCCTGTAGCAGAGGACCTCACACTAAATCATAACATAGAGTAGGCGCATCTGTCAGAATGAAGCTGATGTAGCCAGGGGTTCTGATGATTTAACAATTTGCCAGGAAAACTCCAAGAGAAGTCACTCAACCAAGGACTGGAACTTCCTGAGTGGCCAGATGATACAAGTTTTATGTATTTGTTTATTTATTTAGATGATCTCACTCTGTAATTCAGGCTGGTTCTGAACTCACTATATAGCCCAGGCTAGCCTTAGACCCATGGCAATCCTCCTGCCTCCTGAGTGCTGGGATTATAAGCATCTGCCACCATGTCCCGTTTATGTGGTGTGAGAAATCGAACTCAGGGCCTTGCATTTGCCTGGTAAATGCTTTACCCATTGTACCATTCCCTCAGCCTCTTATTTTTGGCAAATGCCGTCTCATGGGTTATCATTGTTACCATTGTAACATCTGTTATCACTGTTTACATTCTCCATCAGAGATTCAGTTTCCTTAAAAATGGTTCTGTGAATATATACATGAGTGCTTTTTCCCCTTTTGTGTTCTTCGAAGGTAGAGAATCTACAAGTGGGATCAAGTAATTACTCAACAGTTTACAAAAGAAAAATGTGTTGTTGGCTGGTAGTAAAGGAACGCTTTCTAGATTTCCTCGGTTATGTTCTTATGTGCTTTAGGTTTTATCTAAAGTATTTTGATTCTTGCAATTGAGATCACAGTGCAAGAACTTTATTAGCATTCTTAATAGCCTGATTCAGATGATTAGAGAAACTGAAATCTCCTGAAGGTAAGGATCATAAGTATAGATGGTGGCAGAGGAGTCTGGGATAAACCTTTACAGAAGAAAGTGGTGCTCAGGATGCTCCTGGACCATTTCTTCATGGCTACAGGACGATGGTGCTTCCCACAGGACTGTGAAGTGGATCCAGTCTGGGTAGTGGTTAGAGAAGAAATATGTTCATGTAAAACCTTGGCCCTCTGGACAGCCCCAGACAAGGGCTCTCTCACCTCTGCCGGAGAGCAACCGAGGAAGGACCTGTGGGAACAGGTAGCCCAGGGTGTCACTTCCGCTTCATGTTTGAGTAACAAATAATTTGGGATGTCTGCGTAGGAGCTGGACTTCAGGAAACCAAACAGATCTGAGGTTAGACATACTTTACCGGATTCTGTCTTCTGCCATGAAGGATAAACCGTAATGAATAACTTGTGTGTCTCTTAGTTTCTGTTGTTTCTTAATGGGATGCAAATATGATAAACCTACCAGGGCATTCTGATATTTATTAGGGAAAATTAAAAAAAAAAATCTCTGTGTCCTCTTCCCCAAGGAACTGGCTTGGTTTAACGTCATTAATTCATCAGTGATTTTGTGTATTATGTTTAACAGAACTTTAAGAAGCTGATACATATGCACTCTTCATAAAATGAGACAAGCGCATCCTGTTTTTTGCAATCCATTGTCTTCTTGAGTGTGAACCTCTCTCAAAACCACAGAGCTCTTGAGAAAGCGTTATTATTGTTTTTAAAGAAAACAGTCATCTCTGATTTTAATGAATGGAATTTTTAAAAGGAATTTGTCATCTGCAACAACTGGTGGTCATGGGAGACTTTTATTCATGTCTGATGGTTGCAAAAGTCATAAGCAGCAGCTGTCTGGAGGAGGGATCCAGAACTCTTCATGCTGTGAGTATAGGTAGGAGGCAGCCTTGGGCGGGAAAGCTGACAGGCACCAAATGCAATCACTGTCATAGGGTCAGGCGGGATAGAGGATATTGATACTGACTATTATTATTATTACTATTTAGTATTATTGTGACTTTATTATTATTATTCATTGTTGTTTATCAGTTACAGATCTTGCACTTTTCTTTCTTTAATTTTCAACAGTTGACTTGGAAACAGCCATTAGGATCTGTACATCTCGGATGGACCAAGGATATTGTGGTGTTTGATAACATTCATTTCTTTGTTTCTTCCAATCTGGAGTCACCCGATTGACTCAGGGTCACTGCGTGGTGTAGGATATCTGTAGTGGCAGAATGAATCTCGACTCCGTTTCTGGGAAGGGATGCATTTTGAAGTCTGGCAGGGAGTTAACTTATTTGTAAATCACAGTGCTGAAGAATGAGCCCCGTGGAGAAGCTGGTTCCCAGAGCAGTTTATTTAGGTGTCACTTGTAGAAAGGCCTTTCATCTTCACCTTCAGAACTCGGTGATATATTGGACACTTTCGTCCACCCTGATTTCAGCCACTTTGAAACTTACATATTTTGAACCACAGAGAAAGAACAAAGGACTGAGTGAATTATCTTTTCAAGTTATGATGTGGCTTGATTATATTTTCATTTTGATTCTCTACACGCTAGTTCAGTGATATTGTACAAATTTTTAATCTCTCTAATTCATCGATCTCTTTTTGTAAAATAAGCACAATAGCAGTATTTTTCTTCTTAGGGATGGTATAGAAATTAAATGAAACAGTGTAATGTTCTTAATTTAGTTTCTAGAAAACAACAAACTAAGAAAATTATTAGATAATGGGATGATTGCAAATATTGGAAGAAGTAGGATCTGTGAAATTGAGTTATCTGTAGCCTAAAGAGTAATAAAATTACTCTCTGTTTTCTTATTTTAACTATATACAGTAAGAATATTTTAGAATAATGTGTTGTCTTAACTTGGAATATGTCAGTGGGTTGTTTTAAGGTCAGATTCCAACTATCTGAAAATGATTCCACATCACCATAAATTATTAAGTATAATTTTCTAGAATATAATAACATTCTATTCTATTATTTGTTGGTGTCATTTAGGCACTTATAAAACACAATCATTTTAATCTGTCTTTATGCTCATTTTTTTCTTCAGATATACCAACTTGTAACAAAAGTTCCCTTCCCATAACCACAGTGGTTGCAATTAAGTCCTTGCATTTGCTTAAATCACAGGAAAATGTTTTGGCATAAATCCAGTCTTATATTTTATTCTAGTTTTGAAAATGACTCATGTCTTCTTGTTCCTCAGAATTACTGTCACAGGGTTAAATTTTCTGTGAACTTCCTTCTTTGGGCCGAATGTCATCTTTTTAGTTCTTGTGAACTAAAAAGTGTTTTATTACCCTGAGAAGTTGAAATCGTCCAATTACACAGTCTCATCCAGAGTAGCATGAGTCATGTTGGGAAGACTGGTCTGTCTGGTGGAAAGGACAAGCTCTCTGAAGTCATCCAGGTCTGGGTTGTCATCCTTTATCCAAACTGAGTGGCCAGGGGCAAGTTACTCCTGTCTCTAAGACTGTTTCCTCAGCTATACAGTGGAAAATACTCATTGCTACATGTGTGTGAGGAACTCAGAAGACCCTCCCAGTTTGTAATAAAATCTCAACATCTGTTGTCCATTATTATTAGGATTATAATTATACTTCTAATGATTGTAAATGCACTCCTTGAAGTCATCAAGAGAGCACAACATTGTGTCATGGTAATGAGTGTAAAGCAATGACCACACCTGGCACGCAGGCCGAAATATTGTAGGCACTCAACAAATACTAGTTAACTGCACACTGGTATGAGACACGAAGGTCTGAGATAGGTGGCTTGAGCATCATCCGTGAGTTTTACCCATCCAGAGATCACTGTGAGCTTAAAGTGGTGGCAAAGTGGCATCTGAAGTGGGTCCCAGGTGGGCAAGGAGGAAGTGGACGTGGGAAGTCCATGGTCATATCGTGTCCTTCCCAACTGTGTTGCTAGCCGTGATGTTTTACCAAGGTCAGCGGCCAGACAGACAATAGGAGCAGGAAGGAATTAGATGTCTGAGTCTTTCATGTGTAAAGAACAGTGCCAAGTTGCTAAGTCACCAATTTTAGGAACTAGTTCTCCATGAAGCCCAGGGGTAACATGCCCAGACCCTTCAAAATGTTTTAACTTTCATTTCTTTTAAAATAAGAACAAAATATAACTTTAGACATAAGGAATCTATGATAATGACTCCGTTTAGGATTAGTTTCATGTTTATACCACCACAGCTATAAAATAAAATGTTTAATGCCATTTGATGGAAGAAGAGGCCACAAGGTAAAAGTGCACAGGGCAGTGTCCTGTAGCCAAAAGCAACTTTACTGGATTTACATCTAGCCCTGCCTGCGAGATGCATTTGTCGTGAAATAGGTCATGACGTTTCTTCTCTTAGCCTCTGACACTTTCTGGATAGACATGAACTGACAGGCAGCCCCGCTCTCTGATGTTGGTGGAGGGAACCGTGGTTTGGAGAGGTCTCAGTAGTGTCTCAGGTAAAACTGAAATGGTTTTTCGTGATATTTTTCAAAGAAATTAAGCTCAGTCTCTGGGTCTATGTGTTTCTGTTTCTGCCCAGGGTCAACAAGGCGTACAAGTGGTATTGACGGGTGTGGCTCAGCAGTTAGAGCTCTTGCCTAGCAAGCGCAGGTCCTAGGTTTGATTCTCAGGCATCACATGAGCTGAGTATGGCAGTACATGCCTGTGATCCCAGCACTCAAAGGCCGAGGAAGGAGGATTGCTGTGCATTCAAGGTTAGTCTGGAACACATAGTGAGTTCAGGACTAGACTGCACAGCAGAGTGAGACCCTGCCTCAAAAAAAAAAAAAAAAAAAGAAGTCCACACGTCACAGTCACCTTGCTGGAACTGCTGAGACGTAGTGACACTACTGGAAACAAAAGAGCTGACTTAATTCTTTGAGGTAATGAAACTACCATGTGTGTTAAGTCAGGCAAAATAAAGAGGAAACCGTGGGCAATGATTATTTGTTTTCCAAGGAAACTGGGAGGAGCGAAGAAAGCATGTGAGAAAACATTTTAAGTCGCAGACTTCTTCCTCGACGGGACAGCCTTTGCTTTAGATCAGGCACGGCAACATCAGGCTCACTGGTGGTTTTTGTTTGTTTGTTATTTTTGAGGGAAGAGGAACTATCTTGGGCCATAGTAGACTATGTAATACAGTTAATGAACATTAAAGCTACCTTTAAAACATTTTTCATGATGACATTTTAAAAATTAAGAACAAATTCCACCAAAGAAACTAGCAAACTATGGGTTGCAGCTCAGGCACCCCTGCTTTAGGTAATACAAATCATCAAACTGGGAAATTTCCTAATTTTCCGAAGTCCCAGCATTTTAATGATGGCAATAGAAGTATCTCTGTAGCTTCCAGTGTGTGAGAAAGGCAGAAATCAAAGTAGGAAACAGGGTGTCCCAAAGCTTTCCTTTTGAAAATCATGTGCAACTGGTAAGAGTTTGTGGAAGATGTAACTACAGCACACGTGTGCCCAACCCCACCCCGCTCTGTGGCTCTAAAGCAAGTGTTCAGCCTGATCAGAGACTCTGTGATCTACCACATTGTCATTATTTCCTCTATTCCCTCAAATTCCAAATGCTGTGATACAAATGCAAACAAAACTTTACCCCTATTGGCATTGCTAGCACATTCCTGGTACATCTTTCTATTGTTTTTCCTCCTAAATCAACTTTAGTCTTCAGAGGAAGGAAGATTTTGATCTTTTTTTTGTCTACTGTGGATTCACTGCCTATAACAGTGACTGCTCTTGCTAGATAGATATTGGTTGTGTGACCTTGAGGAATGGATAAATGAATGAATTAAACTGTTTCATAATAACTCTTAATACTGGGTAAACTGTTAAACAGAAAAGTCTATGAGGTCCATGCAAAGAAGGCTTTAGTACCATTTTCTAAGAAAACGGTTTTGAAAGCATTTAGCTAACACAGAAACACCAGTACTTTCTTTAATAAAAAAATCAAAATAAACACATAATAGGACACTATTGAGCTCCATGTAAACCTTTTACATGCTATTCAATTTGAAGAATTCAACCTCACTTGAATACAAGGTTATTTCAATTTATGTCACTGGTAACTTTAAATATAGTATTTGCTAGCTAAGTAATAGAACTCACCTGTCATTTGTTTAAAATAGTAGTTCCTTGGCATAAAGCTTGACCCTTTCCTGTGAAATATTAATCTGTTTGCAATAATCTCTGCACATGTTCAAAGCCTGGTTGGCCTGTGTTGACATTTTAAAGAAAAACAGACTTAGATTCTGAATCCAATCAAACAACTTTCCAGGAATGAGCCACATAGCTTTGTAAAGTAATCTGGTAGGTG
The DNA here is from genome assembly GCA_004027205.1 of Ctenodactylus gundi. Taxonomy (NCBI): domain Eukaryota; kingdom Metazoa; phylum Chordata; class Mammalia; order Rodentia; family Ctenodactylidae; genus Ctenodactylus; species Ctenodactylus gundi. The sequence goes on along the minus strand of PVKB01000275.1, from coordinate 804,855 downwards.
GAGTTAAGAATAATAGATACATAAAAGAAAATTCATCAAGTGGAATGACTATTGCTTGACGCCTTGAATGCCTTGCTGACAAGCCACTCCTCTGGGAATCTCTTACCTTTTTAAGTTTTTCTCCTACAGATGTGAGGGGATTAAGATACCTTATGTCTCATTTACTAATCATGCCTTCTAGAGCTAAATGAATATTATGAATGTATGATGAATTAGTAGAGCAAGTAAGTATATAACAACAGGTATTGGGGGAAGCTGACCTATGCTATCCAATATACAGCCAGTCACAACTTGATGCTTTTTTTTTTTTTTTCGAAAGAGGACCGTCTAGGAGTTGCTCCAGCTGGAGGTGAGCAGAAGAGATGAGGAAGAGGATTGAGGGGGCTGGGACAAGGGTGAAACCTGGTGGTATTAGAAGCTATGTTTGTGCAGCAGTTTATACTAATTAAGCGCAGCACTCGTCATCCACATCAAGGAACGATGGGACTTCTATGGCAGACAAAACCACCCCAAAGCCCACCATGGTCATAACCCTGGCTCAAGTCCATTCATGCTCTGTGAGGATCTGGGTCCTGCATTTCCAGAGCAGTTGCTTTGTGTAAATAAGCCAAGCAATCCAAATTTTTTGGGACACGTTCTGGTGGTGATGGTAATGAGGAGTTAGAAAGACTTGGTTAGGAAGGTGACATTGAGTTACTGTCTTGAGGGATGTCAGAGAGTGAGTCATCATGGGGCTGTAAGCTTTCTAGGAAAAGCAAAGATGTGTGAGGCAGGAATGTGCTTATGAAATGGTGCAGGGGCCGCTCACTGCTCTTAGAGCTCACCCTGGCCCTGAGTGCAGACAGAAAATGGGTAGCCTGAGGGTACATCCCTCTGGTGAAAGGATTCATCTCTGAACCAGGAAGCAGGATGAAGGAAAAGAACAATCTCTTAAGATTCCCAGAAGCCTTACAGACGTTTCTGCTTACCCACCACTGGCTACACCAACCTCTAAGTACGAGAAACCTACTCTGTCTTCTGAAATCCTCAGTAACCAGAGAAAAAGATTGGGAGGGAATGAAAAGTTTTGGCCACAGGATACTATCTCAGTAATCGAGGTTAGAGACGATTCTAAGAAGGTGTTTAGAAGTAGATTCTGGATTTAGTTTGAGGTAACAGCAAAAGGACATGCTGATGCAGTGGTTATAGGGTATTGGGAAAAGGGAGTAGCTGAAGGTGTTAAAGATTTTTGGCTTCAGTAACAAAGATGGAGCTACTTTTATTGAGTGGCCTTGCGGGTAAAGATAACCAGGAGATTAATTGGGGAAATGCTAATTTTGAAGTAACAGCTAGACCTCTAAGTGGAGAAGTCAAGAAGGCAGTTTTAGAGGCAGACCTGGGGTTGTTCAATAGAGACATCTGGTTTAGAAATTGTAAGCTGAGATCCATTCATATACATATTATATTGAAGCTATGAAATTTGACAAAATAGAGAACAAGGGCAGGTAGGGAGGAGCAATCATAGGAGTAAGCTAGCATTAAAAATGAGAAATATGCTGTACCAAGTATTGTTGAGAGGTTGAGAAAGATGAAGATGCGTAATTGACCATTGGATCAGGTAGCATAAAGGTCATCAGTGCCCTTGACCCACAGTGTTTCCGTGAAGCGATGAGGACAAAAGCTGGCCTAGAGAGGGCTCAGGGTAGAGTTAGATGAAAGAAAGGAAGAGGGTAATTCCAAGCAGTTATTTTCCGAAATAGATCTACAGAAGCTCGCAAGTGGGATGATGGTTGGAGGATCCCGTGGAGTCCAGATTTTTGTTTCTCCATTTTTAAAGATGGGACATAGTGCAAGATGTTCTGTGCATCGAAGGGGAAAGATCTAGCGTGGAAAGAAACGTTGAAGATGTAGGAGAGAGAGAGTGGAGAGAATTGTTAGAGTACGATCCTTAAGTAGATGAGAGGAAATGGTGCCCAGAGCACATATGGAGGTTTTGGCTTCAGAAAGAAGCCCAGACAATTCACTAGGCGGGAAAGCCGATTACACAGGAACAGATGCAGGTAGGCAGTCGAGGGGGCGGTGGGAGCTAATGGAAATTCTCTCCCGACTGCTTCTATTTTCTTACCGAAGTCGGATTCAAACTCATCAGCTGAGGGTGAGGAGGAGGTGGAGGGAATAGGGATTTGTGGGGAGAAGAGAAAGCACAGAAGAGCTCTGTGAGAGACGGGATGAATGAATGAACGATGGAAATGTCATGAGATTGCTGGGGCAGTACTATGGATCTATTTCACCACAGCGGTCCTATATTTAAAGTGAAACTATCTGCTCACTAGAAACTCAGGAGTGTAGGAGTAAGTAGAGCTGCATGCAACCAGAGCTGGGGTTTGGCCAGGAGAGTGCAGCGAGGGGAGGAGGAGAGGAGACCAGAGAAGAGAAAGGAAGAGCGCAAAAAGATTAAGGTTGTATTTATTGCAGGTAGTCACAAGAAGTGCTCCTGCGAGCTGATCTTTCCCACAGGGACGTTAGTACGGTGGTGAGTGATAGTGTAAAGATCTTGAGTTTAGTATGTCAGTGATACCCTTTCTTGAACATGGTGGTAAATTCTGAAAACCCAGACAATGACGATGAGAGAGATAAGAGGGACATGGGGAAGTAAAATTGATTAGGATCTAATATGTATCCACATCATTTCCCCAAGATGAATGTGATTATGATGCATTGCAAACATCTATTTATGAAAATAATAATTGTGAGGGAAATCAAAAACATTAGAGTATGCTAAGCTACAGTTAAAGTCCAAATTTCTATAGCTTAAAAACAAGGAAGTCATTATAACAGGATTTGGATGATGGCGGCTCCTCTCCGCAGTTCTTAAGGACTTGGAAGATGATGATTCTCCCTCCCGCGATGCGTGGCACCTGGGGGACATGACATTGAATACTTTGCAGCAACAATCAGCCAGTAGGAAGGACATATTGGGGTAAATGTGAGAGGCTTTTATGGCCAACTGAAAAATTGTTATGCATCACTGCAATTATCTTCCACTGAAGGAAGTGGCTTCCCTGTAGGAGAGGCTGAGAAATGGCATCTAGCTCTTGCAGAATAGATTTTTGGCTGGCCCTATTGGTCTCCCTTATCTCTTACATAAAATACATTGACTTACTCCTCAGGGGAGAAAACCTGTTTTCCGTCAGTTACTGCATCTATTTCCAAGCCTGGTGTCTCCAGATTGTACTCAGACCTTATCTCTAGATTCAGAAATGGTTCCTCAAGGTGCGGCACCCTTTTGACTGAAAGAAAAGTTGTCTAGCCCCAACTGCCCACCCAACCTGGTTCCACAACAGAAGCTCCCCAGAGAAGCCCTTGATCTGCAGTAATGATGAGATCCTGTTGGGTAGGTATGGGAAAGATCTCCACAGACTTAGATAAAATGTCCTGATAATACTCTTGTTCTATGCTGTGGAAGGAAGTGTCTTACATCCCCTCCCCATCCCCTGTGGTCCTTGGCTCTGCCCTCCTAGAGAATACTAGAAAATAGTCTTGTCCACTACCTTCCTTGACCTTATATGAGGTGACTATTGAGGACTCTATTATGAGAATTGACCTCTTTCAGAGATCACTTTCTGCTGTCACATGAATGTAACTTTACAAATTCAAGCTGTGATTTCTTGGGCCTTTCAGTTTCTCCAAAACCTTCTTGTTTCTATTTAGTTAGCCCCAAATTATTTTCTGGATTCTGTGCAAGTTTTACTTTCCTTCATCAACCCATCTGTCTTGCCGTCATGAAATTTTCGTTGAAGTCTGAAAAGGTCTTGGATGGCAGAAACAACACCCTTCATTTTAGTGTTGTCTTCTTTTCATCTAAAAATTTTATCTTTTAATAGTTGATTTACAGGCTTACCTTCCTATCTCATCATCATAGAACCTCCATGAACTCTGGAACAGGCTTGGGGTGAGGACAACTCCCTTGATGTTATCTGTATCACTGGACTGGGTCTCCTGTTTTTGACCTAGTAATCTTATCTTTTAACATCTGTGGTATCAGCTTTTTCAGCCTCTAAAACCTTAAAATTTATTTGCTGTCTTACTTCAGCTAGCAATCTAGCCAGTTCGTGTCTGAGTTCATCTCTTTCCGGTCATACTTGGCTACAAGTAACAACAGCCCACATTCACTGATACTGTGACTCCAGCGACTTTCTCCTGAGCTACAGCCTCAACAAGTTCTTGGTCTGCTTTCCAAGTCATTGTGAATGATGTTGTCAGAAGTGTTTCCCTCATGGTCAGCATGGGGCTCTGGGTAGTTATCTTTTGATATCTAGCTTCTTCCTTCTTTTGTCTGAACGCTAAGTTGACACTGTATATTTTAGGTGTTTGTAATAGCAGTCACTTTTAGGTATCCTATCTTCATACTGATTAGGAAAGGTGGTAAGCCACGAGACCCCCTTTAAATTCAGAGGCTTAACTAATAAGCATATTCCTCTTGCAAGGTGGTGGGAGTTCATGTCAGCAGCGGTCATGGAGCTGTTTTCCAGGGATTGGGAGTGTGCCATTTTCAACTCTTGGCTGGGGAGGTTTCCATTGGGTCACCAGAGGGCCAAAAAGAAGGAAAAGCTACAGGCTAGAGTAGCGTACGTGGGAGGTTTTGGTGGGTAAGGCCTGGAGGTGGAGTATTTTATTTCTGTTCACATTCCACTGGTAAGAACTTAGTTGCTTAAAATAACTGCAAAGGAATCAGGGAATTCTATGCTGGCCTTCGGTGCACGAAAAGGGAACAACTGGATGTTTTGGCCAAGTATGTGGCTTTTGTCACAAACAGTGACAAAGAATGACAGCAAATACAGGGGATTAGTCTCTCCTGTGGGGTGATTTAATGTCTTGGAAGTGTCATTTCCACCCTGAGAAAAAGATTAGATGAGGAGGCTATCAGGTCTATAAACAACACCAAGGGCCAAGTGAAAGAGATTTTCTTTAAAGAAAAATTGAAGGGCATTAGTTATAACATGTATCTGATACAGATAAAATTTAGAATTTGATCTAAATTGCGCAATAGGAGTACATAGTGAAAACTATCACTATCTTTTGGCTGTTATTGGAGTTTCCCATTTCTAAAAGTTAATATTTCCCTTGTTCAGAGAAAGTCACAAGATCGGATTTGAGGGGGAAAAAAACCCAAGACAGACATTTTAAAGGAGACATTATATACCATAAATCATCATATGCATTTCAGCATTAAAAAGACAATGCCATTCTCATGATACATAGTCATCTCTGGTATGACTGTTATTTTGAACAGTTAAAGAAGTGAGTTTTTCTTACCTATGCAATTAGACTCAAATGACGGCATTCCTCATGTGCTGTTTACATTGAGTAAATCACATTTGGGGGAATATACTGATAGTCTTTGTGATCCTTTTTCTGAGGTGCTGAGATTACAGCTTGTGAATGGTACCGGGTATTTTCATAAACGGGACTAGAGAAATGTATAGCTTTGTTCCAGGGAGAGGAGCAGACTTCTTCCTCTTACTGACGTGAAAGAGTGGGGGAGGTGGAAGGTTAAAGAGGTTTATTTACTTGGCTGTGTGGATTTGAACAATTTTTCTCCCTGAACACCCAGGAGGAACTGGGCAGAATCACTAAGATTAGTTTTTGGCTTGTGATCATTGCAAGTATGTGACTAGTTTTAGCAGCACTTAATCATATTTTGAATGATAGTGCTATTATCTTCCAAGCATCCGATAATGACTTTCAAATCCTTTCCAGAAACCTTTATGATACAACATAATATTTTAACGAGTTATAAGGGCAAATCCTCTTATAATCACCACCAGGTCAAGACACCAGAAAGTTACAAGTTTTATAAGAAACTGTTCCCAGGCTGGGATCCACTTCCCTAAAAGAAATCATCTTGATTTGAACTGTAATCACTTCCCTTTGTTATTGCAGTATAAATTTTGATATCTAGCTATTTTATGCTATTTTATTTGGTACACGAATATCCTAATCTATGATCTGCACTGTGACATGTTCACTTTCTCATTATAAAATACCCTTCATTGTGTTGTTTAACATGTTTTGCCTCTGAATTCAATATGGCTGGTGCCAAGTTGACGCCCTATGTCTAAATTTATGTTTTCATAGAGATCAGTGGGTTTTCTTTCATCAGATTTGTACATACACGTGACATGCTTTGATTATTCCCCCCCCGCCCCCCCCCCCATTTCTCCATCTCCTTTGCCCTGCCCCCTGCTGGTTTCCTGTTGCCTGGGGAAGGTTGGCCAGGGAGGCAAAGGTGATATCTCAATGTAATATTTTGCTCATATTCATCACTCCCTCACCTATTTTTAATAAGTAATCTTAATACCTATAAGAACTTAAATTTGTGATTTAATTTTGTCTTTTAGTCTAATGCTTTGCCCCATATTCCTTCTTGTGTGTCTTGAAAAATATTTGTTGGCCCTGTAGAGGTTTTCATGATTTGTGTTTTCCTGGTCATATTATTATGGTGGAGTTTATTTAACATGTTCCACTGTCCTCTGCATTTCTGTTACATACTCTGCATGTCCCTTTCAGATTCTGCCAGTTCTAGACACAAATCTTTCTCATAGTTACCAATCTAGAGCTAAGAACAGGCTCTTACATTGTACAAAATTTGTTCATATTTAAAGAAGATGATCAAGTGATTTGTTGAAAAGAAAATTAGGCTGTCATTGTAATTTTCAAGAAAATGTTGTATTCCAGAAGACAGTTACACAATGTATTTAAGATACTTAGGAACAAAGAATGTATGCCAAAGATTTTATGATCAACAAAACTGACTTTCAAGATTAAAGATTGTAGACAAACTATTACTAACATCTAAGAATTTAGAGATGATTTTTTCCTTAATTCTTTGTTGAAAAAATCTATTAGAGAATAAACTTCATATTTTTAGCAAGTAGAGAAACAGCAACACAAATATAAGTAGTGAGCACAAAATACATAGTTGTTGATAGAAACAAGTTGAAATGAAAAGTTTAAAAGACAAGAGTTTTGTGTCATGATTTGATGCTCTAGGAATATAGTTGTAACTAAAGAGAAGGATGAGTCAAACATGCAAAAAGTTTTACATCACCCTTTGGTGGGTAGAATTATATCAGTATCGTGAGACAAACATCATGCATATAATGGAAGATAAACAAATGAGTAATTATGGGATAGTCTATCAGCCCGTTTTCTTGAGATTTGGATTTTTAGTGTGGAGATTAAGTGAAAACTCAGTTGTCCTTAAATTGACTTGGATGAATTTATCATTCAGATTTTGTATCTGTGGAAATGTATATATGTATTGAAGGGTAGTTAAAAAGCCCTCATTTGAAGATCATAATCTAGGTGCTAGGAATATCTCTGCATTTTTTCCTATACCTGTCCACCAAAAAATTTCTGGAAGCAAGGACCCAACCTTTGGTGGGTGTTAAACATCTCTAGTACACAGACTATTAATTTGAAATGAAGTCTTCTTGGAGATATAGCTAATTTTCAGACAAGAGCAAGAACTACGCAAGAGGATCCTAGAGTGTGTTGCCACATCCTGAGGTTCACGCTAAAATAGTCAGTGTAAAACAGCTTCCTGTGGCCAGATTTGAGCAACTTGAGGTTTGTTTGTTTTGTTGTTGGTACTAGGGAGCAAACCCAGGATCTTGCGTATGGTAGGCAAGGGCTCTACTAAGAAGCTACATCTCTGGTACTTTTTAATTTTTATTTGTGAGATAGAGCCTCATTAAGTTGCCTAAGCAGTCTCAAACTTGCGATCTCCTTATCTCACCCTCCTGAGTAGTTGGGAGTTTTAATAAGGGCATTAATTACAATGAACAGCTAGCTACATATTAAATATATATATAAATTCATTTGTTGTAATTTTAAAATGGTTATATTTGGAGAAGTATTTGGGAAACCAGCTCAGTATCTTGAAAGGTGTTAAAGGGGAAATAGTTAATCATTCATTTTGTCTTTTCTAAGTGAACTTTATTTAGTAACCAAATAGCAGATGAAGGGAGTGACTGTTCTCTGACTGATTTTCATAGGTTCCCAACCTAATGAAGTGGCTTACTTATCATCTATATAATGATTTATGATTGATGACAAAGAAAAAAAGACATTCTTGGCTGAAAGGCACCATTTACCCTGATGCAGAAAGAGCAAGCCAGGTGTGGATGAAGAGTTCGTTGTGAAGCAAGCTTAGGGAATAGGGGGTTGAGATTTGAGAAGCTCTTGTCTGCCATGTTAAAGAGCTTAGAGACTTCCTTTTTTATTTTTTTCCCTATTTTATTGATATGTATAATTGCAAAATTTAAGGGTTACAATGAAGTTTACCATTTTGTGCACCTGTGTATCTTGTCTAGGTGACAAGGACTTTCCCACTCTCCTTTTGTCCCTCCCCCTACCCACCCCTCTCTCCCTCCCCACCCCACTCCCCTGTTTCACTTTGTTTCTCGTTTCAAGTTCCATAAGAAACTTTCTTAAGAGAAACGGGAACCAGAAAAATTTTCGGTGGGACAAGAGTAGATTTAGGATTTTCCTAATTTTATTGATGCGTTTAGGTGCAAAACATAAAATTTACATCGATCTTGAGTATTTTGTACACATACAAATCCTTCCCTTCTCTGATCACATTTTTAAAAGTACTTTTTAGCTGCTATATAAAGAGTGGCTAAGAAAATCAGTGGACTTAGACCACTGTAGGGCTTACACCAGTTGTCCAAGGGCTTGGCTTGTGCAGGTGACTGTGGTGTTATGAGGAGTTTGATATTTTAGAGGGATATACCTAAAATGAGAAAAGGTCACACAAAGAGAGTATTTTTTGTTATACAATTCTTCCCAAATTTCAGGCAGGAGAGCCAGATAGAAGGAATTTTTTAAAAAAGTTGATAAGTTAAAATATATACTATTTCTTTACATTTGGAACTAAAAAAAATCAAAGAAAGCATGAGCCTCATTTTGGCTAAGACAGAGAAGAGACAGAGAGAATACCAGAATTAACTGGAAGAGTTTCATTCAAATTATATATATTCTGGGCACGTCAACTCTTCAATTCAGACATCAGAAACCCTTATTAAGGAGATAAAGTTAGATAAATTATTGATCATTTAATATATCACAGCACATGACAATTCAACCACATTCTTGAGTTGTGATTTCTAAGAAAAGACAAGGTGACCCTTCTTGGAGATTGGGAGAAAACTTGTTGCATCTATGAAAACTGAACTTGTCATAAGCCTCAGAAAAATATGGGCTTTACTGTATGATCTTCAGTGGTCCATGAGGAAGTAAAGGGCCGAGAGGAAGAAGATGACAAAACTCCAAATCAGGAACAAGTGCAAGGATGCTAGGGAGGACTGAATCGGCACCGAGGATCACAGCCTGGGCTGCCGTGGCTGTGCTGGTGAGCATCCCGGCTGTTCATAGAGTTGCTCTCACAGAAGCATCCTGAGATAGCTAGCTGCTCAGGGCCTGGCAATATGAACCTCCAGGGTTTTGTGTGATCTGATGGAGTAAGAGAAGGTGCCCCAAGCAATGCATCAGAAGTTCAGAGAGTGGAAAAGTGTTCTCAGAGGAAGCCTCCCTCTCCCTGCTGATTCTCTCAACTGAGAATGACAGCTGTGAAAATTTTGGATTCCAAGAAGGGCACTCTTTTCAGGTCCTAACTTTTCCAAGGGTTTCTTCTTCTTCTTCTTTTTTTAAGGTTAAACTTTTGTTGTTACTTTAAGAATTACTAGTGCATATGAACTGTCCAAGTTAATGGACTTGACCGTGACATTTCTATACAGGCATATGTTATGGTCTCAAAGCCTTTTTTTTTCTAGTGAATTTGGAATGATTAACATTCATAATTACGTGGTTATCCAAGTCAGAAACAGCTACAAGGAGACTGAGGAGGACTGAACAGCACAGAGGATCACAGCATCCACATCCACAGACACTGAATCTGGAAGGGACTTTCAGGAACATCCAACCCTCCTTTCATAACATAACGAGCCAACTGAGCATTTGGCCAAGGTCACGTAGGAAGCATATGGAACTAGGAGGCTAGAATCCAGACCTCCTGCTCCCTGTTCCATAAATGTATCCATCACCTACTTCCATTTGAGTAAGGCACCTTGACCCAGTGGCACGGTGTGTTTCTAACGCCCCCCCCACCACCCCTCCCGCTATGAAATGCCAGCTGCTTCTCAGCTTGCTTTCAGCTTGTAGAGTCACATCACGAATGTACGTAAGAGAAAGCCACCAGGTGAGTCCTTAGCTCTCACATTTCCTGCCACCCTCACATCTATTATCCCAACTCCCAACAGGGAATTTAGTTTCACAGAGTGAAGTGAACCCTGCTGAGCCATAACATCAAGTTACTGTGATTTAGGGATAAATACCCACAGCCTGCACAATGACTTGCATGTTAACAGGCTTGTTTCTAGGATAGGGTATTGAAAACATCTCACTTTTTAAATTTAAAAAGTAGAAACATGTAAAAGATGTCAATGTGTGTCCTTCTATATTTGTGTCTCCTCGTCCTATCCTCTAAAAAATTCCAGGTGGCAGCATTCACACACAGACTTACAGGGTACTTTCCCAAAGTGACTTTCCAAAAATTCCAGCTCTTTGGTCTACTTAATGAGAACACGGAGAGAGAGCTGCAGCCTCACACACACGTTAGCTTATTATTTATATTGGAAGTTCTTTCATTGAGCCCATTTCCCAATTTTTTCTGAACGCAGGACCCTTGTTAATTTTTTTCCTTCTTAGACTCCAAGTTCCACTGAACACTCTTTGGGACTCCTGATTTACAATTACTCTTCAAGGGCTGGAGGAATGGCTCAGAGGTTAAAGCGCTTGCCTAGCAAATGTTATGTCAAGTGCTAAATACCTGAGTTTGATTCCCCAGCACCACATAAACTGGGCGTGGTGACTCACACCTATAATCCCAGCAGGTGGGAGGCTGAAACAGGAGGATTGCTGTGAGTCCAAGGCCAGCCTGGGCTCATAGTGAGATTCGGACCAGCCTGGGCTACAAAGGGAGACCCTGTCTCAAAAATAAATAAATAAATAAATAAATAAATAAACAAAAATAAACACGTGGAGGGATTTTTGTTTTGTTTTTCATTGATATGTGTTTGTGATAGACAATTGCCCTTGTTTCAGGGAATTGGTGTATGCTTACATTGTATATTGGTTATTTTCGATCCCCTTTCTTCCCTCTTGACCTTCCCCCACTTGCTTCTGATCCTCTTCCTTATCTTCCATAAAGTCTCCCTCCCTGTTTCTTACCATCTCTCTTCTATTATACTTTTTAAGTCATATTTGGGATTTTTCATATAAAAACCCATGCAATATTTAACATTTTGTGTCTGGCTTACATACTTAACATCATTGCCTCAAGAGGCATCTGTTTTCCTGCAAAGGACTGATTACATTTTACTTAGTCGTCTGTTAATTAACAGCCAGGCTATTATTTCATAGTTTAGCTATCATGAATTGCACTGTTATATACATAGATATGCAGGTACCACTATGATATGGTATCTTTAGCTCTTTGGAGAAAATACCTACATTTTTATTGCAATGGCTTTCTGTAGAATGTCTTAAATGTGGCTTTCCCTATGAGCGTCTCACCCAGGTGACTACCTTGACATCAGCAAATTCTCTTCTGTCACAATGTGATGACAACTTTCACCCTTTCTGGAAAGTTTATTTTCTTGCACTCCAGCTATTATCATGGATGAGACTCAGAGTTTCATAGAGATATCCCTGCCCTTCCAGTGCCTGTTTCCATCCCTTCTCATTACCATTTGGACAGGATCCTTCCGCTCAAACTTTGCAGCAACAAAAACTCCTCGCCCTAGCACCAGACATTCAAGCCATGGAAGAGCTTGGCAATCAAAGTAGATTACTCTGCTCTGTTTCTTTTCCTGTCCCTTTTTTTTTTTTGTATTATCTTCTTCACTCACTCAAAGGCCATCTGTTTCCTGCCTTTATCGTATGCTTGTGATTTGGAGAACTACTTTTTTTCCTGAGCATACTCTTGGGAAGACTTACCTTTTACTCCAAGATGATTATCAAAGTATTGATATCAAAATTAATGGAATACTCTTCCATAAAATTCTAATCATGTGTTTTCATATTATTGCAGCTATGTATGTATGTATGCGTGTGTGTATATGTATATATATATGTATTATATGAATGAAGATAATAATTACTCTTGTTAACTGATAATTGCTCTTGTTAACTGAATGTAAGTTACCCTACCCCTTCCTATTTTGATGGTCTAGAGGTATGGCAATCAACAACCCTGGCAACACTTGTGTCTTAACTCTCTTTTAAAATACATGGATTTGAGATCTACAGGAGAGATTCTTCTTTAAGTGGTGGAGCCCACAAATTAGTTTTCTAAGCACATCAGAGGATAAGCACATCTAGAACGTAGTCAGTGAAGGTGGAAATTCTTATCACTTACCAAATATCAGACAGAGGAATATTCGAAATACTTCAGAAGAAATTAATACACTGATCACTCACAGGACTTATTCAGTTTTTCACTTGGTGACCCACCTCTTCAGATACAGCGTTCTTACCCATTGCCCAGAAAAATGTGACAATAGAATGATAGCTTATTCCTGCCCCTGGCCATTGAGATCCAAGCTTGTGAGAATGGGAAAATAAACCCAGAACATTTAGTCTTCTCTACTAGTAACTGTCATTAGTATGACATTACACTTAGAAATTTACATTCAAGGATGGATAGCCAACCAGATCCTATACATCCATTCTGAGGCATGAGTGACTAGCTCGCTACTTGCAGGCGGTAATTACAATTTACTTGTCTCTGAAGTATGGAAAGGCAGAATCTGGCTGAGATTATTAGGTGAACAGGGGCCATCATAGCCAGGACAACCCAGTTACACAGGAGGGCAAGTGGTCCCACATGGTGGCCTTGACTCACTCCTTTGAACTGCCATCTCATCTCCCCTCTTCAGTCTCAAAAGCAAGTTGTCTGTCCTTCAAGACTCAGACCGGATTCCCCTTCCTCATTAAAGTCTTTACTCCTTCCTTGGTGGCTGTGCAATACTCTGCCCTGAACTCATGTGATGTCACGTGTTTTCCTTCTAGATTCTGAGTCCTGTAAGAGCAACATCGTGTATCTTAACTCTTTGCATTAACAGAGCTAGATATAATGTCTCAGACAAAGTAAGCCTCAAATGTTTCCATGAAATATATTTCCTAATAAAATGACTGTAGTATCTATCATGCAGTTTGGAATGAGCTTTTAAAAAAAATCCAATATCCCTTACAAATCCAGACAGTTCATTTAGCAGAATGAAGTTATTATCTGTATGCACAGAAAATAGACCTCAGGCTCTGCTTTGTGGATACAGCAGCTCCGCTCCTCTTACCACTTGCATACAGAGAAAATTATTACTGGCTTTGAGGCCATTCCTGAGCAAGAGAAATGCTAGGGAAGAGATCCGGGGGATTAGCAACCCTGGGCACACTTGCATTTTAACTTGTATTTTTAATAAGAATAGAGTTGAAACATGTTTACCAACCAAATTTGCTTACAAACACTTTCAAGCTTTCTGCAAACCCCCGACAATGGAAAATATTTTCTTTAAAAGTAGCTGTTGCTCATGCCAACACGTTCCTGGGGTTCTGGAAATCAACAAACCCCATTACTTCTCTGCTCACCTGAGCTGGAATCTCACAGGGACGTAGGGAATCAGGCATTCACATTATCCAGGAGACATGAGTCATTCCTATCTGTAGGATTCTCAGAATAATTGCTGGAAAAGTTGTAGACCAGACCTTGATAGCGGGACAAAGTCTCAATATTCAGGAGTTTTAAGCCCGAATGACTTTTAGAAATGAGGCCGGGAGAACAACGTAGGTAATGTGCTGAGTGTAACACAGTGGACATTGGTAAGAGACTGTGGCAAGTGGGAACAATGTATGTTGTGCTTGAAGACATTCGAATTGAGAAGTTTTCAGGCAGCTGGGCGTGTCAAGCAAAATACATCTATAGGCCAATGTATTCTGAAGGCCTAAGAGCTCAGTTGATGCGTACCAGTTTGGCTTCTGCTGCATTTGCACTCTGTATCTGTTTGTACTTTCTCTTACTCGATCAACTTGTACATAATTTTAGACCTACCCCCACCCTCCCCAGTTTCTCTTGTTCTATAATTGTGGCAATGAGTTTTGCATCGATACTGGCTGACTTCATGCATGCCAACCTGATTATTCACCATCTCCCACCCAGGCCCCGTACTCCCCATCTCTTCTTTGTTGATACTTTGCTGGAGACCCATGCTCAGCACACATGGAGGAAGACTCTGGACGTACGAGGGAGTTGACCTCTGCCCCCTAGATGAACCTATGATCAATGGGAGATGAGAGATTAGTGAGTGGGTAAGTTCTTCTCCTTTCTCTCTTTCCTCCAATGGACAATGTTGAAATGCAGTTTTTATGGCTTCTGGGGATGGACCCACAGAATCGAGAAGCCAGTCACTCCTAGTGGCAGCCTGCGTGCTAACACATCGTTGTTTCTTCTTGTTTCTTCCATCCTACACTCCTGATCTCTGAAATTATCCCCCCATCTCTTACTTTAATATGTGCTTCATTAAGAAGCCCAGACTAAAACCTTTGGTGTCAGGAATAGCCCCATGAGTCTAATCATCTGCAGGAGATTTTCAAGCTAGATTACTCAGTGATCTGATAGCAATAACAAAATACTTCCTTGCTGATGCTGGATGCAGCAGTGATCATCTGTGGCCTGCAGTGGCATCACAGTTACTAAGACATTCAACTAAGGTTAAATAAAGCGTGGTACAGGCAGAAGACAGGCCATTGTGATATATTGTTCTTGATTGCTATAAGGTCAATGATAATTACAAGAATTTATAGCTTGGATAGCTCTAAACTGCAATGGAAGACTTGGCATGAGCAAATGGGTGGCTCGTGATTGCCAAATGCTAACTAAAAATAATTGTAAGAGCCAGAGTGTTTTATAGCAACTTTAACAGAGACTCATTTCTTGTGTGATTATACTGAAAACTAAGTCCAAGCTCTGGTTTTAAGTATAGCAGGTGACTCAATGCATATCTGCAACAAGTCTTATCAGTCAGTATTACGGCCTAACGAAATAAATGTCAGTCCCCATGACGTGTGTTAGGGACACCGAGATGGGAGATCCTGACACTTGTGAATCTCAGGACCACTGACCTCTCCAGAATGGCTAAAGAAAATGACTCTACATTATCGGAAGCAGTGAAATGAGATTGCTTATGGTCGATGCTTTATGACGCTAGTTCTGTAGATCCAATCCTCTTTAACCTCCCCGTCTTCCCCAGAGTCAGGTCAAAACCTGCTCAGGAAAATATATCTTCCTGGAGTAACCTCCTGAAAGACCCAGGGGAAATAGACTACACCCAAGAGAATTTTTAGGACCCAGGGAATGAGACGTGAAGGGTGTTGGCCTGGAATAGGGGAAGGCAGATCTGAGACACTGTAGGAAGCATTTATTGAGAAAGGAGAATTCATTCATAACTTGGAATTTAATTCTGGGAAACATCTTAAGATAATCATAAGTAGCTGCTGGGATGACTCCTTGAAGCTTATACAAGAAGATGGTTTTTAATAAATGATGTGGGCATGGTAGGACTTTATAGTTATAATATCAGAAAGGATAAGAAGACTTGTGGAGATGAAGTTGTTAGACTTAATTTATTACATTAGATCTAGAAACTTATCACCTACTGGTGGTCACTGAGGGGACCCAGAAGACATTTCCTGAACCAAAGCAGTAAGAAATACAATCTTCAGAAAGGTACTAACAATTGATTAGAAGTTTGGCAGAAGCAGGCTTTGTTTTTAAAAGGACTGATGATTAGAGAGGCTACTGAAAAACTGGAGTCCACGTTTTCTTTGGGAATGACAGGATTCCAGAAGAGCAGAGCCTGGGACTCTGATTGTCCAGCTGTCACCGGCAGGGTGGCATGATGCTTATAATAGGCAGCAAGGTCAGACAGTCAATCAAAATATCTCAACAGGGCTCTTTGGTGTTGGCTGATAGATCCGAGTATTCCTAGACACGAGACAGGTAGACTGCTGAGAAGGGTTGCTGACTTACTGTATTTCTAAATATTGAGAACCACTGAGCAGAAGTGTGATATAATATCCACCACAATGGAAATGTGTGCTTCCTCTTCCAGTTTCAGGATTTAAAGCCTAGAAACTACTTACTGAAAGGAACACTGAGTACCTTTGAAGAATGATCTTACAATGCAACTGTAAATATATATACACATATTAAACACTCCAGTGGTCTTTTATTTTTATTTTTATTTTTTTTTGAGACAGAGTCTGGCTTATTATTCCAAGCTCACCATATAGCCCAGGCAGGCCTCAATTTATGGCAATCTTCTGGCCTCAGCCTCTCAAATGCTGGGATTAAGAGCATGTGCCACCACTGCCAGCTAATCTTTATGAGGTGCTGAGGATTTGAATCAAGGGCCTTGTGCATGCTAGGCAAGCCCTTTAACCACTAAGCTACTCTCCCATCCTCTTTCCCCAGTCTTTCGCAGTAGGGGCCTGTGGCCATTGGTTATTGTACACTCGGGGAGAGGAAATAAACAATTTCTGAGCACCGTTAAATATAGAAGGGAATCTTTCTGATGCTAGAAAACTCAAAAATTCATCACGGGCTTTTCATTTAGAGTGGTGAATATAGATGCTGGTGACAAGTGAGATTTTAGCCCCACCTGTCTCCTTAATCACCCATTAAACCGTTGTCTTGAGCACCTGGCAGAACTTTTACATTATTTCCCATAGTAAAGGTCATTATGGTAGAAAGTATATGTTAAAACCCCAGAAACTTCTGCCATTCTTCACACACACACACACACACACACACACACACACACACACACACACACACACGCACACACGCACACACACACACACCCCCTCTGCATACACATTCCTTTCCTACGTGTTAAGTGGAAAGTAACTTGCATCCTGGGAAAAATTACAGAGATTCTCACAATCAACAAAGACTTAAGGAATGTAGAAATCTCATTATGTCTCCATTTAGATGATCTGTCTGGGTCATGGGGTGGGGGGAAGAAAACCAATGTGTTATGACAAACAGTGATAAACTATCTATGTAATCAGGTGATACCTTCCATTACAATTGACAGGCAAAATGTAGTACCTTTAATGTTGCAGATCAACATAATCTTTGGAAGTTTACATGCCCCTATTAATCCAAATAATGCATTCTTATAAATTATTGACAGGCAAGCTATAGCTCTAGGCCAAATATATAAATATTACTCCCTACCAGAGAACACACATTGCTGAAAGTCTCTCAACACTCAGTGGGGAAGGTTAGCTCACAAAGTGGTTCAGCCAACCTCTCTCATTGACTATGTGGTGGACAATGGGCCCAAGAACAAGGTAATCATTTGACAAGAAGAGAGACATGTATGGGCTCCCTCCGGCCTAGCTGGTGCTGCTTTGGAATGCCCAACTCGCCAGAAAGAGAGACTGAGGAAATCAACCTTTTTGTATAATCTTAATTAAAATTAGACAGCTTCTACCTCAGATGGAAGGTATAGACATTGTCCTTATAGGAATTGATCTTAGTCTACATATGGGTTTTCATAATTCTCTGTGCTACCTTTGCTGGCTTAGAACCCAAAAGTATAGAGAATGCTAGATTTATCAACACAGTGTCTCACAAAATATTACCTCATGTCAAGGGAAATGTATTTATTATACAGTAAGCAAAGTGGAGTAGTAGGTGCACACATGCAGGGTCCACTGGTTGTTCTTTGTGCACTGTATCTCAGAAACAGTCATAATGCAATGGTAGAAATCTGTTAAATTCTCACTTAAGAGAAAAAGAAAAAAAAAGACACCAACTTGGGGCTAACACCTACCAGGGTTGGAATGCAGTCTTCTAGGACATGGGATGGGAGTGTGTGTATACACAAGCATATGTATTAAACCAATGATCAATGGATGATGTTCTATTGACAGTATATCAGTCACACTGGATTAGGAACCAAGTGATTCTAGAAGTTGTCTTTCTTCTCCCGCAATCTTAGCTTCTTTTGGATTAGAGGCTTTGATAGTCATGCTGGGTGGGGAAGAGAATGATTTTGCTAAAAGACGGAAAGCACCACTCAGTAGGGAGCCGAAAATGCCATTGGGTTCTTATGTTTATAAGCAGCAGGAAGGAAAAATATTTTACTTGTGAGGATAAGAGCCCCGGATTATCCTGAAGACACAGGATTGTTATACTTACTTGAGGACCAAAGGAAGCATGTGTGGAACTTGAGAGCTTTAAATAATACATAGGATTATATGTTTTATATTATAGATGATGAATTGTAACATGTTCTATAATATAACTTGGCGTTTTCGTGTCCAGTGATGACATAGTTGTACATTGTTAAAGTTAATATAATATAGTATTAAAACAACTGTGACCCTATAAGTGCAAAGAAAAGAGCTCAGGCCCCTAAAAGTGAAGGTCTCTGTCATTCCAATAGGTCACAAACCCAGACAGATGCATATGGGAAATATAAATTGTTGGAAGATATTGGAGATAAATATTAATTTTGACTGCAGATTCAGCTAGAACCATGGGGACTGAGGCATGTTTTACTTATCCTTAATTAGATTGTGGTTGGCCAGCACCTTGAAGGGGGCTTTATAGCAGTTTCAACTAGTGCTTCCTTTCTTGGGAAACTGGACACTATGGTGGGACCAAGTGAACATGAATAGTACAAGGGTTGGGCTGTATTGGACACTTTTTATGCCACACTTTATATTCTTAATCTCACCTGTTTCTTATAAGTTACCTCTGAGATGACTTGCTCTTCGAATATGTTCCAGGCACTTACCTGCAGGTGCTACCTGGTGACATTATAACATTTCATATCCTGCCTCAGAACCACCCAAAGAGTCCCTCCATTAGATCCTTATTGCATGTGCAGTATTGAAGGAGAGAGGAGGTTCATGCCCCATAAAATGAAATTTTAACCAATGGGAAACTATAGCCAACAGTTAAATTCCTCTTTTTAGTTCCCCCACGGTGAATTTGTATTTTTGTCCTCTGTGTCGCTTGCGCATTACTTTGCACCCTGGGGTCCTGTGATCTAATTCAGGCTAGGATACCTCCTACCTTACAACCTGATCCGCTTGTGCCCTCTTGCCATTTCATTGTCAGAACAAACACTCCCTTTTTATCCCTTAGGTGAAGCGTGGCTATTTTCTGAAGATAAAGCTTTCTTTGCATCGTACTCAGATGAAGACTGATAGTTCACCAGAGACTATTTCTGATCATCTGTGATCCTCTGTAGATTTCTCTTGCCCCTTCGAAATGTTTGCCATTCAGCTAAATTACCCACTGACTCTTTACTAAATACCTTTCAGGCCTGTCTATTTCCTGCTATTCAAGATCCCACCTGCCTCGCTCAGTGCTGCAAAATATCTTGCCTGGTCCTTTCAACAGATCTTCCTTCCCGGCATGAATAACTCTCTGCTTTTAAGCCCACCTCCCTCTACACATTTGGATATTCAGACAAGAGTAATCTTTGTACAGTACAGATTTGATCATGTCATTCACTGCTTAAAACTTTTTCATGGCTACTTATTGACCTTCATGTAAAATTCCAAATTATTGTTCTTAGCTATGTGATCTTATAAGATTTAACTTCTATTTCTTCCCAGCTTTTATCTTTTGCTACTTCCTCTCTTACAGACAGCTCCAATCACACTGAAGAACTTCCATTTCCTTCAAATGGAGCATGTGCCTCAGTCTTCACCCCCCAACTGGATTAATGTCTACCTCAGCCTTTTGGGTTTCAGAGGCATCGACAAGAGTCCTGGGACATTTCCTAAGTTCATTAAGATTGAGCTTATCTTGGTCATCCCTATTCATTGTTTTTAACTGTTTTCATAACACTCATTATACTGTACTGTCTGTCTTTGGATCCTCTACCAGACTGTAGGCTTTCCAACATTCCTAGTATCTAGTGAAAATTAAGCATTAGTCCAAAATTTGTTGGAATACTAAATTATGTTTTTTAAAAATTAATTTGTGTTCTATCTTTCGTGTCATTTAAAAGACAAATGTACCTCCCCCCTTCTAAGGACTTTTCCATTGTACTTTAAGAAGTAAAATGAAATAGCAGAAGAAAAGCGTGAAATTGATTGGAAATTTTATCTAGGGTAGTGGAAATCATTGGGCGTAACCTCCAACAGTAAATGATTTAGTCCGTTTTACGTTGTCATAACAAAATACCTGAGTCTTGTTAAGCTACAAAGAGAGTTATTGGCCCATGATTCCAGTGGGTAGAAGGCCTGGTGAGCATGATGCTAGCATTCTTGCAGGGCCCCAAGATGCATCAAAACGTGGCAGAGAAGTGAGAGGGAAGGAAGCCAGCCTCGTGCAGAAGAGACAGTTGTGTAAGTGAAGAAGCAAGGGATATAAGTGAGAGAGAGCCAGAGTCATTCTTTTTGTAACAAGCCATTTCATGATAACTAATCCATTCCTATGAGATCTGACCCACCCTCAAGACACTAGTGACCTTAATACGTTCAGAGGTGGAGCCTCAGTGGTTCAACTGCCTTCCATAGTGTCCCACCCTTCCAAAGTTTCGCTACTTCAGTGATGTTACAATAGGGATCAAGCCTCCAGCACATTAGCCTTTGGGGGAGCAGACCATGTCCAAACCACGACAGACAACAATTGAGAAAAATAGATTAAATTCCAACAATGGGCTCACAACCATTTATTGTCCTCCTTTATTTTCCATTTTAAAAGTCCTGTGTTATATACCGTAATACAGCATCACAAAGCTAAACATGCCTCCTCTTGGTCGTCACGCTCACTGATAGCCTGTCTTCAGGATGCAATGATGAGGTTTGGGCTTCCCAGAGACTGAAGAGGAATCACCGCGAAAGAAGGCTGTTCCTCTGGTTAGCTGCTAGGTGCGGTCTCACAGAATATGGATTTTCCTTTTCCCAATAAAGTACAGTGTATTTGTAATAGTATGCGTATACAAGCATCTTCTGAAATTACAGGGGAGCAAAGTTCTATTTGCCCCTCAACCCAATTCAGATATGCTCTTCAAGAGTGATTGCGCAGTCACGTGGTGTCATAAGAAAGGAGGAAGAGTCTTCTGGAACAACATGCCAATGGATGGACTGTACTGTGGTTAAAGTTGCAGGCTTTGGACTCAGACACTTGGGTTCAACTCTTGTTCTGCTTTTAGTCTCTCCAGCCTTCAGTCTCTTCATATACAGTGGGGAAAATATGATCTTCCTTATAAGATTGTTGGGGGAAATCAAAGAAAATATCAGGTGTGGAATTCTGGCATATTCTATACTTTCGATATAAACATGGCAATGATCACTAATGAATTCCTAAAAATATGGAATGGAGAGGACACCTGACACAAAATGCCTAAGCAGCTAGAGTATTCAAGTAGGAGTTGAGGTCAAAACAACAAGAGGCAGTGCAAGGGGAGGGGGGAGATGGCCATTTTGGGCAAGTTTAAAAATTATTAGTTATAGTTTCCAGTCTGGGGCTCAGAATGCTAGGCAATCATCCTAGAAGCCAAAAAGGCAGAAATAAATTGTGATAGGCCCCATGCTATTAAAAAAGCATTCTCAGCGAACTGCAGAGGAGAGGTAGCAGGAAGGTCCGTGGCTAATGCCCGATTTTAAAGGACTTTCATAGCTCACTGGGACACTCAAGAATGTTTTGTGCTTTTGCCTAGTCATAAACAGATAACGAGCACAGTGACTCACATGTCAGAAAGAAAACTTGATTACATTTTTTTAAAAGCAAGGAGTGGAACCATAGCAAAACATGTCCTAAATGTACGCCTGAACCAACTGAAGGTTAATTTGTCATGAATTCATTTCAGCTTTTACTTGGTGAAAAAAATCCTGCCACACGAGGAGCGAGTCAAGTGGACTGTGGGACTTTTCCTACCATCAGGATTGCAACTGAATCATATCCATAAAACCATATTATTGTATTTTTATGCTCATATATGGATTGAAATGCTCTATAGAAATGTAGCAGCTTACCACTGAAGCAATTTTATAGCCAGTAATCCATCCGCATTAAACGACAATATTAGTAGGTAGACATGGGGAAGTGCTGTCCTCATTTTAAAGACTAGGAAATAGTCTCCGGGAGGTCATCTTATTTGGCAAGGTCATGTTCCCGTGAACAAAGGAGCAACAGCCCAAGCATGTCTCGAGACTCCAAGTCAAGACAAAGCCCCAACAGATCATAGAAGAGTTGTAGTCAGGTACATTCACAAACCTGTGTATTTTATTGTTCACATATGGCGTCTTTGACATAGGTACTTAACAATGAGTATCATAGTGTATGGATTTAGATAAAGGCCTATGTTCAAACATCTCACCGATATGCCTCTGCTTTGGCCCATGGACAGATTGTAAATATGACTAAGAAACTGCTTACCTAGTTGTTCATCCAGTCTCATCCTTGTCCTGCACTGGGCAGCTTTGTGCCCTTGCAGGCTGGCTTTGTGACCTCGGATCATAAGATTTCTGCTCTCTGACTTCCTGGGGATTCATCCAACAAAGGATTCCTGCAGAAAACTCGAGGGAAGGAGGCAAAAGAAGTTGGTTTGTTCCTTTCATCAGCTGTTATTTTAGTGGGTGGGCTCAGGCTGGCTGCAATTAGGCCATAGCAGGCAGCCTTCTGTGCCTCTAGGTATGGCTCTGTTGACTGCCAGAACCCTCCCTGTCTTTACCGGAGAGAATGAACATAGTAGAAAGTGCCTATTATCTATGCAAAGAAGGTCACTTTCTACCCTGTTATAAAAGGAAAAAGAAAAGTTAACATCCCTTTCAAATGAGGAGAATACAGAAACTGTGTCTGACTGCAGGTATATTTGCCCGGCACAGTCTATAGATACAGCCTCTTTTCCATCTTTTAAAAATTTTATTATTTATTTATTTATTTATTTATTTATTTTTTGCAGTTAGGATGGGACTGAGCAAAGTCTTCAAGAGCAGGTGTGGTTTAAAGATGAGGCAGAGTAAGGAACCAGAATTATGACTTGTTTCAGAAGTTCCCAGACAGAAGTGTTCTCTTTCTTTTGGATTTTCTAAGCTCTGAAGCCTAAGCCTAATGCTATGCTTTGGGTCTGGAATGTCTCCCCAAAATCCTCATGTGTTTGCATGTTGTGGATTACTTAGGAATTCTATGTGCTGCTACAAGGTGGGGCCTGGTCAGCAGGGGCGGATTATAGGTGTGCTGTACAGGACAGGTGATGTGGTAGATTATGGAATACAGGTATGTGGTGGATTAGGGGCATGTAGTAGGTGGAGTAGACTACTGGATGTGTGACCTAGAGGGGGTGGATCCTTGAGGTTTGACTCAGAAGAGGCTGACCCCCAGGACGTGTCCTGGAAGGGCATATGCTAGTTCTACCTTCTTTCCTCACTTGGCTCCCTGTGTGCCGTACTTTTTTTTTTTTTTTGACAGCTTCCTCCAGCGTGGCTGCAGCCATGTGCTTTCGCCATTGCCAGCTCCCCACAAGTGGACTGAGGCCTTCAGAAACTGTGAACTAAATAAAACTTTCTTCCTTGATTTTGTGGACATTAGGTGTTTCTATCAGAGCAATGAAAAATAACAATGAAACTTGGAGATGTTGGTAAATCTTTAGCATCATAGAAAGGTCAAATAGAAAAAGTTGGAACTTAGCACTGCTCCCCCACCCCACCCCCGCCGCCAAAATGAGTTTCTGGCTATATGGATTGAGTATTTGAATTCAGTCATCCTGAATTTTTTCCTAGAACTTTATTCCCTGAGCCAATAATCTTTTATTTTTTTCCACGAACAATGTGATCTGTTACTTTCAAACGAAAAAGCCGGCAGTAAAGGAAAACACCTACTGGGGACACCTAAATCTCATTCTAGTATTTCTTATTTAGAAGTTGCATGACCTTTGGATAATCATTTTGCCTTTATTGGCACAGATTTTCACCTGCAAAAGAAAGATTTGGTACTGGATATTCTCCGAACATCTTCTGGAGCTGAATATGGAGGATAAACAGTGGGTAACCTTCCAGCTCAGCTAGAAACTAAAGAGAAAGTTCTTCCTGCAAATAAACTCATTCCTCATTCCCAGCACATCCACTGGAGCAGACAGGCAGCCATTGCCACCCACCCAATAAAAACTATTAGGAATAATGACCATACCCAGCTCTTGTTAGATCCATTGGTATTCCTGGGAGATCTCATTTCCTGTTCCCTACTGTAATTCAATCAACCAAGTACACCATGTAATTTTCATCATATCTCTCTTCAAATCTAATCAGCATATCAGGCAACCAAATAAATATTTAATATCTATCAGAGGTAAGATATGGCACTAGGTATTGTGATTATTAGCATTTTATCTTTATGTGTTTCCTCCTTGGAAGGGTCTGAATTCATTCTTATCAAGTGAATGTCAGAGAAACAAACAAGTTTTCAAGTAAAGATGAAGGAAAAATTTGAAATCCCTTAATCCTCCTTTTTCTTGTATTCATTCTTCCATAACCCAATGACCAGAACATTGTTTCTGGGCTTTTCCAGCAGCTTTATTTTCTACTATTATTTTCCAGTGAATGAAAATTTAGCTTAAATAAAGTAGTCTGATGTACAGTGAAACAGCATTATCTTTCATAAATTGCCTCACATTTGTTGAGTTGAGAGGTAGCACATTTACATACCACATTTAGATATGGGAAAAAGTCTTGTTACCTTTCCCTAAAAATCCTGTTTCCGTCATGCTGGATGGGGGGTGGGGGAACACCCTAAATCAGATCGCAGAAGGTATTTCATTTTGTACTGGACAAGACAATCTTTTAAAGATTTATTAATATCTTTGGATAAACAATTAGTCAAAACTTAAAGTTCATGTCCTTTTTAGTACTATTGCTCATTGTGGATTCCACAGTATGGCGCTTTCCACAAGAAACACCTTCCACAAGGTGGAGGTTTCTATAAGATGGCACCTGGGTAAACAGGAAAGCGTATTTTCCTTGTTTTTATTTGAGGTGAGGAAAGAGAAAATGATATTGGTGCTGTTTCCTATGGCCCTTGAGAAGTCATGCTGCCTATCTATCGGGCATCTTATGGACAGAGTGTTCTGTTGCCACAGCCAGTATAACTTATGATCTGGTGTCCTGTGGAGATCCACGCGTCCTCATCTTGTGATGCTCCCTGGACCTCACATGAACTGCAGATCTTCCCTGTCTCAGCTGCCTCTTCCAGCCAGCTCTGGACCTAGGCTGCCCACCCTGCCGCCTCCGCGGCAGGGTCCTAGTAGCTCTCTGACCCTCATCTCACCTTCTCCTTCTGGGAGCATGCGAGGATTCATCCCTGCCCTGCCGCCTGGGGGCCGACCTATTCTTAGCTGTCTCCTTTTACTTAAGTACAGCAGACTACAAGTATGTTTACTTTCTTTTTTTTCCTTCCCATTTATGTTTACTTTCTAAGTCTCTTTCAGTTTCCCACTTTTCCGGATTCCCTGAAATGGGGTTTTCTGTGTATGTCCCAAACAAAAATAGAACACAAGCACTCTCTGCTTACGTTATGCTGCCGCTGTTGTTGTTGTTACCCGTCTTAATTTGACCCCAGGAACATGCCTCCTCTTTTGATTCAGCTTTCTCTATGCTACGGTATCCTCCCAGACTCAGAAGGTACATCTACTTCTTCTTGCTGCTCAAGAAAGCGGGACCAAAGATACATCATTTTTTCATGTACTGTGACATTCTTGGGACTTCTCTCCTTTGATCCTAGGCAATAAACTGGATTTTTTGACTGCGGCTGGCAGAACATCACTTATATGAGAATAGAAAGTGTCACTATTTAATATCCCTTAAATATGATTTCTGTTTCATCTAGAATATGCCAAACTGCACATTGTCTTCTACGAAAGGAACTGAGGATGGGCTCAGAGGAGGCACAGAGGTGAGTAAACATGGTTTCTTCTCCCCAGTAGCTTTTTAACTTGGTGGAAGAGATGGACTTCAGTACGACTGATGGACAGAGGACCCAAATGTGGCCTGCACTCCGGGGTGTGAAATCAGGGAGGGTGAAAGATCGCACAGCTCTTTTACAAACCTGGTAGCTTTCACTCTAATTGTGTCTTTTTGATTCTTCAGGCTAGAAACCACAGCCCCAAATCCTATAGGTTGCAGTTTTTGAGTATGACTGAGAGTTTTCTCGTAACAAATAGCAGGGCCTGAACTTTGGGTAGGGAACGATCCCCGAATACAGCCCTGCGTGCTGTTTGCTAGCTGTACCCTCACTGGGATGGACTGTGCCTCTTCTGGTAGATTGTGATTAACAAGAGGTGCTCAGGCGGGTGCTGCATGGTAGTAGAGTGGTGGTTCTCAAAGTGTGGTTCGCTCTTCTCTATGCCGTCTGGGACTTGCCAACAATGCAGATGTCCAGGTCCCACCCCAATTTGCTGAATCAGCTTCTCTAGGGAAAGGGCTGAAATCCTTGTTTCACAAGAACAAGTCTTCCACACAGAGGTCTGAAAACCACTCTAGAGTCTAAAATAGAGGCGGGAAAATCGTTTTATCTGACCCATCCAAAGGCCTCGCTGAAGAGAATCAGTTTCAGCATGCACATTAGGGGCAAGTTAATTAAATGTTTTACCAAATATAGAAGGCTAATTTTTCAGCTGATGATTTGTATGACCCACAAATGACATCATACATATCCAACTGATACTTGGCAGAGTTTTTGCCTCCAGAATAGTGGGATTACAGGCATGCACCAACATGCCTGGGTTACGTGGTGCTTGGAACTCAGACTCAGGGCCTTGTGCTTCCGAGGCAAGTGCTTTAATGGCTGTGCTGCTGCTCCTGCAGCTCCACCCGCTACCATGGAATCTTAAACCATACAACTCAGTGCTGGGGCTCCCTGGCACATGCATGACTTGGGACTTTTAGAAATACACAATATCAGGCTCTACTTTTAGATTACTGAGTAAGAACTTTAACACTAAATTCCTAGGTGATTCTTTTAATCATTCGATTTAAATGTCACTGCCATTAGGTGGTATACTCCGTTTGAATTGGGATTGTAGGTTATAGGCCAGCAGGATTTAACAAAGTTATTTTTTCTTTTGATACCGGGATGAATACTTCCAATTATCCAGTTAGAGCTCAAGCAGTTGGAAAACAATGATCGTGCTACTACCCACTTGTGCACACACAGAAAAGTAGGTTTATTTTCTATTAGTTGCCTGTTCTCCCTCCTGCTTAGCCTGATGAGTAGCAGGATGCAAACATTTATTTCACTCACAAGTTAAAGACATTGTCACCATTTCCTGCTTACACTGGCTCTCTGGGTTGACTTGGTTACTTCTAGGTAGATGACTCAGCCTCACTCTGCCAATGCTCAGCTATATTCTACCAGTCCTAGCTCTGATCATGTTGGTTCTGGGTTGAAAGAGACGTAACTGATCTGTGGTGGCAGAAGACAGAGACAAGGGTGTACAAATTAAAAAAAAAAGATATGCCTATCTTAAAACTTTCAGTTGTTGGGAAGTTGTCATGCTGACTTTGTTGGATCAGACCCTTTGCTGCCACACACTTTAAACCTGCCACTATAATTATGCAAATCTACAATGTTTGTTAAATGAATTCCACTCCAGGCAGGGACTTCTCCTGCAGTGTCCAGCCTATGCCACTATACACTACTCTTCATTTTTGTTTTTTAGCTTGCCTTAGTTACTTCTTTGTTACTATGACTCAACACCTGGCATCCACAACTTTAGGGAGGAAAGATTTATTTTAGTTTATCGTTTCAGAAAGTCACACTCCATTCATGGGTGGGAGGCTAGAAAATCATGCAATTACATGGTGGGGCTATAGCTAGAGCCAGAGATCCTCACCTCAACATGGCAGAACAGAGACCAGTCTGGGAGGAAGCGGGGAAACAGCCCACACCCCTCCAGGTCAAGCCCTGAGCATATGCCCCTTCCAGCCATGAACCACCTCCAAACAGTATGTAGTATCCATAGGAACATGGGGCTTTTGGGGGATACTCCAGATTCAAACCATGATGGTCACAGTGATGTGCACCAGAGGAAATACGAGATTTCTGCCAAAGGCATGCAGCAACCTACAGGAAAAGCAGATTACCTGTATTCCTCATGCTACTCATTGGGAAGCTTCTCTGATCTCAGGCCAAGAGGTTCTACAGTTGTCTCTGACATTTTTGCTTTAACTGTTCCTTGTCCCCTCTTTTCAGTGCATGGGGTTAAGAGGCCCTAATCGCAAGAGCTCTGATTACATCCCAGCCAGACCTTACTTTCCCTAGATACAACAAAACCCAAGTCAAAGTCACCCAGGTCCATTTCTTGATATGAAATGGGAGCCCAAGGGATGTTAAAAATTCCTTTCTTTCATCCTAATGTCTGGTTTTTGAGACTGTGACTCACAGACAATGCTGAGTTTTTTCTTTTTCCTAACTAAAATTCATCCTTTTCCCAAAGCATAAAAAGGCATTTGTTTCAGTTGGCAGGCCTCTTGGGGTAGCAGAATTTTCTAGATTTGAAAGTGTAACAGGAAAGCTCTCACAAAAATTATTTATTTGTCTCTTGTGAGATCTTATTGAATTACAATTAAGTTGATGAAGAAAAGGCAGAAATCTGGATTTTTTTTTTTTTAGCTCTGTCAACCGAGATGAGTGCCCTTGTGCAGAAGGCAACAAAATTGAGACAATTTATCAACATCTTGCTAAAATTTTAGGAAAGAAACATCTTAAAAACATTTTGTATGTGTTAGAAATGATAGCTGGAAATCCAATGACAATTTCTATTTTTCCCAACTTAAGATTTACAAACTATCATTAGTAATGTGTACTTCTATTGCTTTACTTTAGCAAATGTAAAAGTTTAAGGCTCTCCTAAAAAGAAACTCTCTTTCTTTAACCTTATTTTCCCTACATAATGTTAAAAATTTTCAACCAAGAATATAAATAGCTTCAGGGTTTCTAGAATCCAATCTTGAGGTCATTGGCATTGCACCATTTTTAGTTCATTTCATTAATTAATGTATCATTTATTTATTCAACCTTAAATATAATTACTGATGTGAGCACCCTTCAAGTCCTTTCAGTGGGGCTAGAACAAGAATTGTTTCCAAATTTCTTAACTAAGTTTCTAAGCTAAATCATTTGTTAGTGTCAATGAGTCTTGAAGGTAGGACCAAAAATGTTTGGGTAATTATGAGAATAAGTCTCTTAGAAGGATGATTGAATGTTCAATGAAATATCCAAAAACTTTCAATGACATACTGAGAACCGAAGTTAACATTTTCTTGGCATTGGATAATCAAGTCATTGTAAAGTAAGTATTCTTGATTGGAGTGGATTTAGAGCTGTGCACACATTTCCTAGACAATGAAATTGGTATTTTTGTTCAAGTGCTGGCACTCAATCAATGCTGTGGAGACAGATCTTGCCCCTTCCTCCACTGGCTATGTGCGTGGTTTGCTTTGTGAACACCTAACCGCAACTTTATTAAGGCATCCTGACCTCTTTTTTGTTTTTAACTCTGTGAAAAATCCACTTGTGTTTCAAAAGGGCTTTGGAAAATTACAAACAGAAGAAAAATAGATTACAGGCCATTATATGCTTAATGGTATGCAAATGCTGTTAAATTAGAACATGATTATATTACTGTTCATTGGAGAGGAACAATTTCAAAACAATTCCAAATAACAGATGTAACTTTTTGTGCGCTCGCAGAGATCTAGCAATAACAAATTGAAATTAAAAACTATTCAGATATTGAATGGCATCTGCGTTCTCACAGATATCTCCGAATACTGTACAAAATTGCAAACTGTTTACAGCACAAATGTCTTACATGACATATGCGTGGGAAAGGTGGTGAATACTTTCTCATATGAGTACTCAAGGCTAGACCTACAGTCTTGCAGAGATCACATAAGTTAGCCAATGCTTTCTTACATGTTGACTTAGCAGTTTTAACTAGCTGGGGTTGGAATAATATTCAGAGTTTAAAACCAAGTTGAAAATACCTGTTGAATACTGAGCCTTTCAGAGAGCAGAGGAATAAATGATACCAAGGGAATTTTAGTATTTTCCTTCTTTTGCTTTCAATTTGTAGGTGAAATTGAACCTTGTCTCTTGGATAAGTGTCACCCTCTGCTACTTTTGGTTGTGCCAGTGTGGGTGAGCTGCAAACTATAATGTTCCATGATGGCACGTGACTGACACCTAGTGGCAATTGTCTTCTCTCTCTCTCTCTCTTTCTCTCTCTCTCTCTCTCTCTCTCTCTCTCTCTCTCTCTCTCAGCTAGCAACAAGTGATGCAGCTTCAGTAGGACCTTCAGAGACAAGGCAAATCTCAAGACCCACATCATTTCCCTTTCACCCCAAATTTGACAAGATTTTGTCATTGTCAGCTCATATCTTCAAATGATCTAATGTAACCAAGGACACAAACCTAGTTACACTATGATCCATCTTAAGTCTGTTAGAAACATCAAATAAAAGAGATAACAGTGCTCAGGTATCTTTTTTTTTTACTTGCAGGGAATCAGGCGTTTATAATATGCATAAACAACACTTTGAAATCATATCTTGGTTTGCTTTAAATTACATTTTAAAGTTATTTCTCCCCAGAGATGTCTATCTGGTCCATACAAGTAATCATCTGTGTCACAGCTAAGCTTTTCCAGAATAGTACAGGATTAAAAAAATGCAAGTTCTTTTCTTATGACCGTTTCCTTGGCAGTCACTTCTAGGGAGGAAGAGGGGAAGGAAAGAGAGATAGGGAGGAAAATCTTGAAAATGTCTCCCCTGCCCG
This sequence comes from Ctenodactylus gundi, assembly GCA_004027205.1. Taxonomy (NCBI): domain Eukaryota; kingdom Metazoa; phylum Chordata; class Mammalia; order Rodentia; family Ctenodactylidae; genus Ctenodactylus; species Ctenodactylus gundi. The sequence goes on along the minus strand of PVKB01000275.1, from coordinate 773,951 downwards.
CTGATTTAGCATACAATAAAAAGAAGAAAAAACCCAAATGGTGCATTATTTCAAAAGTTATTGGTGTAAAGGCAGTCTGCTATGAAATATTTGTACTTAGATGTCTCACGGAACAATACAGCCATATGCTGATGAGGGTTCATGAGTGTGTATGGTGTGGGTGCAAGTTGTGTGTCCATGAATATGTGTTATTATTTTGGAGGATAGATATGTAATATCCCAAAGAGACCTGTAATCTTAGCTTAAAAGGAGAAAAAGGAATCAATCAGTCTGAGTAAGTCCATGTGCTCCCAGAGAGATGACACATATAAGTGGTCAAACTGCAGCATATAAAAAATACCTTTTAGGTTCTCTATCCATGAAGATTCTCCAGAGTAGGTAGGGAAAATGGAAGTTAAAAAAAAAGAAAAACTACATTTGGTCTCTTCTCTGACCTACCAAAAATGCCTATTTTGATTTTTTTATGTTACAAATCGTACTTTGAATCAGAAGTACAAAATTGTACTGAGAAGTACAAAATGTGAACAAATAGCAAGTTTTAATTTGTGTGTCGCTGTCCACGGTGGGGGTATCTTCCCCAGAATCTTGAGTGCCTAGAAACAGGCGCTACTGCGAACATTTCAGAGAACCAGCAACCTTAATGGTCCTTGAATTACCTTCATGAATATAATTAACTAACTGGAGAAATTGACTGTAACAATGTCTGAAAGTCAGGTTTTTCCAGTTCACAGTGTAGTGTTCCTGCTCCAAGGGTCTCTCCCTGGACCCTTCTATCTTTTGGGGTAGTTGTCCACAATCTTGATAAAGATAGGAATAACTGATAATAACATTTAGATGGCTCACTACAGTGTACACTACACATATACTTGGTAGGTGAAATATTGTGCCCACAATTTATAGAAATTGAGCCTTGGGGAACTGGAATATTTTTCAATATTTTCCAGTCTGAATCTTCTGTCAACAAAGTCTCAGGTAAGAACAGCTGGAAGTTATTTTCTCTCCCAGAGTATTTTCAGTTTCATGGAGGACCTGTTAAGGAGTTTGGTCATTTTAGATCATGTCTGGTGTGCTCTGGAGTGCTCTGTCGCCAGTGTCCCAATCTGTTTCCCATGGTCATACCTGATCTGCGAGAAAACACAGGCTTCCAGAAGGTTTGGCAGCCTGGTTCATGTGGAAGCCAGCTCTATAATACACTAAATCAATGTTTTGCTGTTGATCATTAATTAGAACATTCTTATTAAGGGTAACACAAATTGGTATTTGCCACGTCTCTTCACATAACCAATTAAAGTCAAGTCTTAATCAGGTCTCTGTGACAGATTAATTTAATTATCTTTAATTTAATTACTATGTGATTTCTTATCTTTTCCAGAGGTATTATTAATGACACAGTTATCCATTTCTCCTCTCTTGACTTAAACTCAACACTTACTCTAATCAAATCTTCATGCATATGTGTTTATCATACCTAAAAAGTGGCAAAAAATTTTAAACCATAAAAGGGAAAAATAAATTCTGGAGGAAACTCAGGTTTCTTGAGTTTAAGGGCTAATAGCTCTGCTTTCAGCAATTTGTGTGATCCAGGGTAATACATTTAATCTACATCTGAATTTGTCCAAATTATGGGCAAAACTTGTTTTTGGACCTTTTATTTTCAAGCTTAACTCACAAGTTGTCAACAGTGTGTCACTAATTAGTCAAAGGCCGGAACTATATTACTCTTCATTTCCTTGTACCTTTAGTCTTTAGCATATGTGAGTGCATCTCAGAGAGTCCAGAGGGAATCTATTCATTTTCTAAACTCATTACGGCTACAAAAATGCAAGAAACAGAGAATGCACATGTGACTCCATAGCAAGATGGCTATTGCAAACGTATATCATCATGGGAAATTTTAGTGAAAAATTAGTCAATTGTCCAAAAGTTCATTATTAAAAGGATACTGGGGGGGCTGGAGGAATGGCTCAGCAGTTAAAGCACTTGAGCAAGTGCTAAGCCAAGCGCTAAGTACCCGAATTCGATTCCCCAGCACCACATAAGCTGGGCGTGGTGGCGCCACGCCTGTAATTCCAGCACTCAGGAGGCTGAGACAGGAGGATTGCCGTGAGTCCAAGGCCAGCCTGGGCTCTGAAGTGAATTCAGGACCAGCCTGGACCACAGAGTGAGACCCTGTCTCAAAAAAAAAAAAAAAGGGGGGGGGGATATTGGTCTTGTTATTGGGATTTGTTTACAAATATGAGGGTACTACAGGGTATCAGATATTTGCTCTCTGGTTGTTTTTTGGAGGTGTAGAAAGAACAGAGGTAAAAGAGAAGAAAGGGGAGGATAAAGGAGAATGGGAGAATTTAAAAAGTCTTACAGGACACTGTGATTAGTAGGAATGTTAACCTGAGGCCTATCTGAAGCTAATGATTCAAAGGAATGTCTTGTAACAAGACTCTGAATTTTTTTTATATATATATAATGTCTCACTAAATTGCCCACACTGGACTCCAACTGGTGGTCCTCCTGCCTCAGCAGGTACAGGGCCGGATAATTGCCAGGTGGTAGCCTGAAATTCAAAGAAAGCAAAAAAAAAAAAAAAAAAAAAAAAAAAAAAAAAAAAAAAAAAAAAAAAAAAAAAAAAAAAAAAAAAATCATAGAAATCAGACAGAAAGGCCACAGACCGAAAGACTAAAAGCCCATACAACTTACTAGATTCTGAAGGGTTATATGGCACAGATACTGAGACAATTATCATTTGCAATAACGATCTCAAGTCATAAGGAAAATATTATTTTGTTTAATATATCTCATTTAAGAAGAGTTAAAGGGAGACGCATAATGGACTTTTAAAATATTTCCATTGGATAGGATTAAAATACTTGGAACAATAGAACAATTAATTCCCACCCATCCTAGATTTTCTTTTCAAAATGCAGTCTTGATGATACGAGGCCGTATACCTTGAGTGCCCCCCCCCCATTCGTCATTCTATTCCAGAACTTCTAATTCCATTGTATCTCTTGTAGATAGAGAAAGTACACGTTTTCTTTGTCTTTGTGATTTATTACATCTCCCAGTACAGAATTTTAGTATATTCCACATGTCAGATCTTCCTGTTTCAGTTATAAAACAGTACAGAAGTGGGTCAGCAACACAGTTTAGGCTTGTTAAGGCAACAGTAATTCTATACATTGAGTACGCCTGCTTTCCGGACTTGGTATGGTCATCAAAATTGATATCATGCTCTAAAATGCAGCGAATCAGCAACATCACATGAAAGGGAGTAAAGCACAGAACGAAAGTCACTGTGATGCTAACGAGCAGTCTTATGATTCTTCGCTTTTCCCTGTTTTCTGTGGCTTGATTGTGCCGGACAGCTTGATAGACCTTTCGGTTGCAAATCAAGATGGCGACCAGAGGTATCGCGTAGCCTGCGAACGTCCTGAACAGGCTGAGGTTGATTTGCCATCTCTCCAAAGGGTACTTGTCATAACATAAAGTAAAATTAGACTTTTCGCCATCACAATACTCAACAGAGGTTTCATCTTCCCACAAAAGGACAGAATTAAAGATGGATTCCATGAGCCAGATGCACAGGCTCACTGTGAGGGCAAATTTTCTTGTCCTTAGGAAAAGAAACTTCAAAGGGTAGACGACTGCCAAGTACCGATCTATGGCAATGCAGGTGAGAAACCCAGTGCTACTGTAAAAGTTCAAGTACATGAGGAAGGCCGCGCCTTTGCACAAGGCGGGAGAGAACGTCCAGTTGTCTTTATTCCAAGTGTAATTAATCCACAGAGGCAGCGTTAGGGCGTACAACAGATCTGACAGTGACAAGCTGAAGAGGTAAATTCCTAGCTCGTTCTCCTTCTTTGCTTGCATGAAGGACACACACAGAGACCCAATATTGGCAGGGACGCTGACTATAACCACAAAGATATAAACAACTGGGAACAGATAGTGATCCAAGTCATGCTGTTCTTCAATACATGTGCTGTTCATTGTTCTGTTTAAGGTAGCAATTACATTAGATCTTGGGAGTTAAGGAGGGGAATTAGTCTTGCCTCGTTGTAGTTTGTTTCCAACATCAAATTCTCTTTCACTGAGAATTTTTTCCCCCTAAGGCTCTAAAATTCCAATTAATTCATCAATGCTTCTAGAGGATGGGTGTCCATCACACAGATTATCAGTGGTTGGAAATGAGAATCCAGGCTCCTGGAAATTAGCTAAAGTGGTCAAATTTAATGAGTGGAGGCCCAGGCCCATATGTTTACTGTCACAGATCACTGACAGTAGAATCCTCCAGGATCAACTGGGGCACCCTGTAGCTTCCAGGGGGCATTGTCTCAGTGTAATTTTCTTCATTAGTTTCCCAGGAGATTGGTGCAAAGGTAAAGAGACCTAAAGGTTTATTTTCACAGAGATTGATACGTCCTTTTAAAATGCTTTTGTTTCTGTAATGAAATGTGAAACAACAGATTAGATGTTTATAAGAGCTATGACCTCTTTACACTCATGAATTTTGAAGCCATCTTATGTTATTTATTGTAGATACTTAAAGTGCTTTAAATTACGATGAGGTATTTAAGATGGAAATATATTTAACTGACATTAACAAATGCAATCAAGCTGAGGTAGTTTATCTACTTCCAATAAGAGTGACCCAAAAAATATTAGTGAGAGAGAATGGAATTTCTTGCCAGATATGGTCTAACTACCAAAACTAAACCTAAAAAGGCAAGTGAACAGCTAAAGATAAAAAATTCAATTATTTCATTATGACTAGTAAGTGCATTTGATATGTGATAGAAATATATTAAAATTTCAAAGTTTAGTTTTATAAATAATCTTAGTATAAAGCTCTTTCAAAATCCCTTCATTAACCAGAAAATCATTTCTATAAGACATATGATAAAGCTAAATTTCAAACTATAGCAGCTTGTTGACGCTTAATACTTAACTAGACAACTCTACCTCTTTTGTTTATCTTTTCGCTTCCTTTGTGGATTCATGTTGAATTTCTATGTTCTCCTAAATGAGAGGACAGCATGTTTTCAATTCTAGGTAAAATCTTGTGATCACTAATTTTTGCCCTTATTTTTATTGCTAGGTTTGCTTCTTTCTAAGGCTACACTGTCATGGATTCACGTGGGAGTAGAGGATTCACCCTTTTCTCCATCCTGGATAGAGGATAGAGAAATACTTCTATACTCCCTTGTAAGTGATGCTTCTTTTGTGGTGTGGATGAGTTATTTGGTGGGATTTTTTGTAGTATGCTTTTCAGGAATGCTGTACAATGCACCAAAACCACTTTCTTTCGCATGTTGATCAATCTGAAGTACCAAAAGAATCTGCCGTCATAAGGCAGGAGGATTGTGGTCGTAGACTAAGCCATATCCAAAATCCATGCTGTATTTTTTAAAGTGGACAACATACATTAGAGATGTAGTTATGCCACCCAAAATATGAATGATATTTGAAAAGCAGCTTTCAACTCCACAGAGATCCTTTCAGAGAGGTAACAAATTGTGACGGATAAAAGAAGTAGGGGTTAAAGGAGGGAGATGCTTCGATCCAAATACTGGATATTTTGGATGTATGAGAGTCTGGAGGAGATACAGTAGAGATTTTAGATCAGAAAAACTAGGTATAAAGCTCAGACACAGGTAGGAGGAAGGGTGCTCAACTATCCCTCACTATTGGAGCTCAGATCCTCAGTCTTTAGGCAAAAAATGAGCCAGAAACGAAAATAAAACAATAAATATCAAACTCCACAAACATTTGTAAGCATCAGAGAAAGTTTGCAAATTCTAGACCTCAGCTTGGTTTCTGTGAAGAATTATTATTTATTTTTGGCTTCTGGCAGGTCTTTGCTTGAAAACATGGTCTGATTCTACACTGTTAGTTTTGGCCTGCAAAGTTTAGGGCAGTGTTCCAGTTTCATTAGTCATCAGGGAAGGAAAGACAAAATAAAAAGCCACAACGAGATACTGCTACACACCCACCACAACAAACAGAGTAGAAGATGAAAAATGCCAAGTGTTGGTGAGGATATAGACATGCACTCTTATGCACTGTTGGTGGGAGCACAGTTTGGCATTTCTGCATGCAGTATGACTCACTCAATAACTTCAGTTCCAGCTTTAAGCTCAAAGTAAATACATATTTGTTTACAGACAGCATGGGCTAAGTCAGAGCGTTCACAGCAGCATCATTTGTAATAGTGCAAAATCAAAATGGCGCCAAACTCACCTGAAATGCAATGGAACAGATTTAAAAAGTTGGCTTTATTTTTACACAATTATTTTTCATATATTGATGAAAATGAACAAATTCTATGTGCAATGACGTGGTTGAAAGTAAAACTATGATGCAGGATGACAGAGAAGACAAACACAGAAGACTGTCGCAATCTGACAAAACCAAGCAAAATTCACTGATGCTAAGGAGAGTCAGGGCAGCATGGACTTGTGGGAAAGCACCAAGGAATCTGGAAGAGGGTGTGGGGGAACTTCTGAGCTTTTGGTAATGTTCTGTTTCTTGGTACGGGTGTGGGGCCGTGAGCACACGCAGTTTGTAAAAGTTTGTCAAGTGGTTCATTTTTCATGGGTAGGCTCAGTTTGTAAACATTTATCAATCTGTGTCTTTAGGACATGTGCATTTTCTGCATGAACACTGTATTCCAATGAAAAAAGTCAAAACATGGAATCAAAAGGCTGTGAAAGATGGGTGCAAGTCATTTTGACAGGCAACATCTGTTTGACATACAGGTGGGCCATATCTGCCTTCCTAAGGAATGCTTTTTCCCTCTTATATGAAAATAAATACATAAATAAATATAAGTGAATAACTTATGTAGTTATGGAAATAAATGAAAAATTAAAGTTTTACTGTATAAAAATAAATGCTAAAAGAAGAAGTAAAGGCGAAGTAAACACAAACTCTCACTTGAGGAAGTGTTACTTAACCTTGCTTCAGAGAATCTCACAGATACAGCTGCAGCAAATCGGCCTCATTGGAACGTGCACACACACACACACACACACACACACACACACACACACACACACACAGAGAGAGAGAGAGAGAGAGAGAGAGAGAGAGAGAGAGAGAGAGAAATGAGGCACGATGTGTGAGATTGAGCAGAAACAAGTATCCACAAAAGCTTTAGAGATAAATGAATACACATATGATAAAACAAGGGAGTCTAGTATATTTAAAGAAATAAAAAAGGAAACTGGGACTCATACCAAGAGAACATAATGACTAGGCATCTTTTCTAAAAGATTAAAATAGACTTTCTAATAATAATAATAATAATAATAATAATAGAAGTTTAAACATTTAAAGAGTAATCATTTAAATTTAAAAATCAACTGATTAGATCCAGCTAAACAGAGTTAGTGTATTTTCCAGGTAGAACTGAACGAGCTAAGGCAAAATTGTCAGTGTTAATGAGATAAGAAAACACAGGCACGTGGATGAGAAGGTGAGAAGATCTGCATAGGTACAACCAGGATTCCATAAAGGTAGAAACAAGAGAATAGGGAAGAGTCAAATTTTATTAATATAATGGCTGAGAGGGTTCTAGAATTGCTGGAGGACCTGGAACCTCAGATTTATGAAGCGTAACAAATGCCAAATAGGATTAAAAACAAACAGAAATGGAAATCTGTACTTAAATAAACTGCAATCAACTGCTTATCACCAAAGCCAGAGAGAAAAGACAGCATTGAAAGAATAAAATTTAGACAGGCAATAACAATAATAGAAAGCAGAAGACAGAGAATTAATAGTCTCAGGTGTCTTAAGAAAAATACATGTCATCCTATCATTTATACCCAACAGGACCAAATTGTAAAGATCAGAGCAAACATTAGAATATTTTCAGAAACACAATCACTGAGAAAATTTACTCCCAATTTTGTCACATGAGGAACTTCTAAAGGACATAAGTGGAGAAGAAAAACAACACTAGAAATAAATCTGAGATGCAGGAAGGGGTGAGCTACTGAGGGGAATCTGGCAAACGAATGACATCTTGGAAACCCCTACCTTGTACATTTGGGCTGTAAAAATATCCTCTCTTGAGACCAGAACGGACTCTGAGTACAACTTCCTCCTTTGTCAAGAGTATTCAATCAGTATGTGTATTTTCCCTCTTAGAAAAAGATTAGATTTACAAAAACAGGAAATGATTTTAGAAAGGTTTTTAAAGTTTTCAATAGAAAGAACATTGATAGCTGTAGAAGAATTTCCTGCCACGCCAAGAACAACCACAAGACTACGTGCTTTGATGATGCAGTATGGGGTCTCACCTCTGTTGGTTGAGAGGCAGTAACACCTTGTGGTTATGAGGGTGGGCTCTGGAGATGGTTCCAAAACCATTCAGTGACCCTCAGGAGATCTCTGAAGTAATTGTGTGTCCATTTCTCTAGCCTCCAGATTTCCCACGTGTGAGTATTTATGTCATAGGGGTGTGGTAAAGGCTGAGATGACACACGAGGCAAAGAACTCAGCACATGGTAACCTTCACTGTATATTGGCTGATACTTTGTTTAAATGACAACCCGCTGATCCTGCTGCCCCCTCTATTTCCTACAAGGCGACCTCTCTCACCATCGGCTCGCAGAGCACAGTGGAGGAGCCAAGGGCTCCATTTGATTTATCCAGTGACACTTCACATGCGATACCAAGAAATGTGGCAGTATTAATATTAATGCTTCTTAACCTAATGGGTGTGAATCTAAAATTTTAATGGAATACATAGTTCCTATGGTTCATGTATCTTTTCAAATATTATTTTGGCTACTTTAATCAGATTTTGACAACATTGTTCTACAAGCCAGAACTGAGAAACGTGGATGAATCTTTAATACTAGTTTTTTTTTTTTTTTTTTACCAAATGCCAAAAATGACAAGCTACACCGTGTTAAGGTGTATCTGTTCCCAAGAAGCTCTCTGTTGGGCTTGGTAGGCTGTTACCCAAATTGTAGATTATAAACTAGTACAGGAGAAAGATCTATTCAGTAATAACCAAAAATAATATAAATCACTGATAACAAAAACAAAACTGTTTTTCTACCATGCTTTAAGATCGGCCTGTTTTCATTTATCAGTTTAATAGCTACTTAACTCCTAACTTTTTTTTTTTTTTTTTTTTTTGAGGTAGGGTCTCCCTCTATAACCCAGAATGGTCCTGAACTCACTAGATAGTCCAGGCTGGCCTTGGACTCACAGAAATCCTCTTGCCTCAGCTTCCCAAATGCTGGGATTACAGGCATGTACCACCACACCCAGATTTATATGGTGCTGGGGAAACAAATTCAGGGCCTTGTGCTTGCTAGGCCAGTGCTTTAACTGCTGTGCCATTCCTCCAGCCCTCCAAACAATTCTTATTTACACTTGTTAATCCTGGAAACATGATTTCCTAACTTGCTATCATTTCTGATGGGTATGATAAGAGTTTCTAGACAATCACACTGATGAGAAAATGATTCTAGGTAGCTCTTCAGCTAGGAACTGGTGGGATTCTTCTTAAACAATGCAGCTTGTGAATATAGCATTTCCTGTAAATGAAATGGATCACAAACATCCCCTTTCGATATAACCACAGCTGTACTGACCTTGCTCTATATTTATATTTCACGTTCCTTTACCACTGTTCACAACGGAGGAAGCCGTGTGTCTTCCTCATTTCTTTTTCTCTAACAATCCTTTACATTGCTGCATTATCCATCAGAAGCCAGATCAAACATTGCAACTGTTGCTAACAATTCCACCCCAGTATGTCATCTATTGTAAAATCTTACTTTATTTGAAAATCTTACGCTTACCTCTGCTTCGGACGTGACACTTCTGTTGACTGAGGAGCCTGGTAAGTCTGCTTGTATCAAGAAGAGAAACCAGTGCTGCTGAGGGGACAGGAAATTGCACTCCTACTACATCATGGCCAATGAGGAAGCAGCGTTTTAGTGGGAAGGCTTGCATTATCCGAGCTTGAACAAAAACTCTCTCAGGTGCTTCAGAAAAACGTTTTGGCATTTACTGTACTGCATTTTTAAAAAGTCACTTTTCCCATTGCCTCTTAATTACAAGTGGACACTGCGTGTGTGGCTGTACTTAATAGAAAGTGCACCAAGGATGTCCTTCGTCCATTCGGTCATTCCATCAGGAGATATGTCCATTGTATTCTTAGAGCACTGTGTTAGGAGATGTATAGAATCTGGCTGTTACTGAAACAGGAGCTTATCAGCTAGTAAAGGAGAAAGGCCGGTTCAAGAATAGCGAGGATGCAATAGCAACACGGGTCACTGCCCTAAGAGGTGTCTGGAGTAGGATGAGTCATTGAGATGCTTGAGATGGGGGAGGATGCCGTGCATCTATTTGGGCGATCAAGTTCTTGGAAACAGGACAGGAGAAGGGGAGTGGTGTTGGGCGTTTATGGTGGATATTGTGGGCTTGACTGACAATGACAGACTAATAACATGGGGGTGAAGGTAGCCAAGTTTTTAAAGTCATTTCTGAGACATTAGTAGAATTAGATATATAGGATTTGATTGTAGAACCATTTTCTCTTTTAATTCTCCTCAGAGAATAGAAAATAGAGGTTGTTAAAAGCAGTTGAACGGGCTTGCTTAAGCAAATACACAATTTCATGAAACTTAAAAAGTCATTCGAGAATGATATATAGGTTGTTACTCTAAAAACTCATGTAGTCTCAGTAGCTTAATGTGAAGTGAAATTGGCTCCTAGAACTTCCTGCTTTGGAGATGTAAAAAAAAAAAAAATCATTTTTTTTTAAGGCATGCTTTCAAAGGTTTTGTTTTTTGAAATGAGGGAGAGAATATTACTTTATAAGGATAAAGTTAATTTGGAATGAAAATGTTTAATCCATTTTTTGAAATATTTACTTTTAAAGAATTATGATCACACCATGCTAGGTCTGTGTTTGTAAAAGGACACTAAAGCTTGTGGGTAAACATTTTTTACCCAGTGATCTTGTGGAATTATGAACATGACTTCTAATCTTAGAGCTAATAAGTATGTTTTAGAAATGTAGAGGTTATTGATACTTCCTATTGTAGGTCTTTCATTGAGAATAAGAAAAGTAATGCATTTATAAAGTATATGGAATTTGGAATGTATGTTACCATATAGTATCTGAAAAATTTGGAATATTTTATGTTATCACAGAAATATTGAAAAATTAAGTAAGGCATGAAAAAGCACATGCTTGTAATCCCTGTACTTTGGGAAACTGAGGCAGGAGGATCTCAAGCTCAAACCCAGCCTGGGCAACTTAGCAGCTTAGTGCAATCCTATCTCAAACAAAAAACAAAAGGAGAGCTAGAGATGTAGCTCAGTGTCAAGGCCCCAGGTTCAATCCTCAATACTGAAAAAAAAGAAAAAAATTTGAACATTTAAGGTGCAGCGGGAAAAAATAATGCTAAAAGCCTTAAGACTTCATAAAAATGAAAGCAATGGTTTTAGTTTATTTATAACTACAGACCAAAATTCTCATTTTTTGGGCTTGATTTTATGTATCTGCTTACTTCTGGGTCTATACATAAGTATCTTATGACTCTTATGATGTCTTATTTAACTTACATGGACCATACTTCTGTTTTTAGGGAAAGAGTATTTTTATATCAATATCAAATACCTATGTATTTGGCTCCCAAAAATAAAAAAAAAAAGGATGTAGCTAAAGAACACTAGGAACACAAACTTTCACTTCTCTTGGTTAGATAGAAAAAAACAACTGAGTAGCTGACCTAAGCGAAAATATTGTCAAATATATGCACAGTAAGAAATTTACCAACGTTGATCAAATTTACTTCCTATTTAGTCCAAGTATGTAGCAATTGTATATTCTCAACCACAAAGCTGTCCACTGAAATAGTAGGAAATGTGACAGCAATGAGTCACTGTGACACTGTAACATGAAGGTAAGACATTGTAGTTTAGTTACTCAGAACAGAGCTTTTAAGGAGTCAGTGTTCCTGGCTAGACAGTTAACTGGTCTTCTGATGTTGGACTAAATCCATTTTTATTGACAAATCCCTTGTATGATGATAATTATATGCAGTTATAGGTATAGATACATGACCTGGGACTAGCCAATGGTTTTGGGGGGAAGGATCACAAAAGTACAGCAACAGAAATGAAAATAGGTTGCTATGGTTTTGGATCTAGGATGTTCCCGCAAAGCCTCGTGTACCTGGATGCTGTAGACTACCCATGGAACCATGTACTGTTAAGACATGGAGCCTGGATGGAAGGGATGGAACACTAGGATTTAACCCAGAAGAGACAGATCAGTATGACTAGATCTGGAAGGACATGTGCCAGCTCCGTCCTTCCTTATTGACCTGGCTTCCTCTCTGCCATGCCATGAATAGCTTGTCCTCCTGCTGGACCTTTGTCATGTGCTTCCACCACTGCCAGCCACCCACGAATGGACTGAAACCTTCTGAAACTGTGAGATCGAACAAATCTTTCTTCCCTTAAGTTGTGGATGTTGGATCTTCTGTCCCAGCAATAAAAACATAACTAAGACATAGGCAAAATAACTATTTAAAATAAAAAGCACCTGTACATCTGAGAAACAAATCACCAGAGGGAATGGTACAGAATGGAAAAAAATAACTGAAAGTATTTGCAAGCCATACCTCTAAGAGGTGGTATCTAATTACATGTAAGAAATATAATACCAAGATAATCAATAGGCTCCTTTAAAAGTTGACAATAGATCTAAGTAAGCATTTCTCAAAAGAGGACATAGAAATGCAAATGGATGGCAGGTAAAAAAAAAAGATGTCCTACATCACTAATGTCCAGGAAAATGCAAATCAAAGCCACAGTGGGGTGTCACTTCACACTGTTAATGGCTATTCTCAAAAAAGGAGGAAGATAACAAATTCTGGCAAAGAGAGAGAAGAAAGGGAAGTCATGTACACTACTGGTAAGAATGTAAATTGATACAGCCATAATGGGAAACTGTAGGGGAAAAATTACAAATACCCTGTAAAACTATTCTTCAGATAACTTGAAAAAAATTCTAAAATTGATACGAAAGCACAAAGGACCCAGAATAGCCCATCGCAATCCTGAGCAAAAATTGTAGTACTGAATATTTCACAAGAATCAATTTCAAAATGTTCTCTAAAGCTACAGTAACAGAAGCAGTATGCTACTGGCATGAAAATGGACACATAGACCCATGGGATATATCATAGGACATCTGATGTTTGACAAAGTTGTCAAAAATGTTCATTGGAGGAATGATCGCCTCTTTACAAACCGTGCTAGCAAGACTGGACATCCATATGTAGAACATTGACTACATTCCCATTTGTTGCCTGTACAAAAAGCCATTAAAAATGGACCAATGCTCAAAGTATAAGACCTGAAACATGGAAACTGCTAGAAAAAAAAAAACACGGAGGAAACACCTTAAAACAATGATCCAGGCAACAACTTCCTGAGTGAGACACCAGTATGGAGGAACTAATAGGACGCACTGACAGATGGGGTTGTTGTCATCAAACGAAAAATTCCTGCACTGCAAAGGAAACAACGGAGTGAAGAGACAGTCAACAGAATGGGAGAATATCTTTGCCAGCTATCATTTTGTGAGAAAAACTAAGGTCTAGAATATATAAAGAACTCTAAAAACTTAAAACCAAATAATTAATAAATGGGCAAATAAACCAGATACTTTTCCCAAGAAGTACAAATGGCCAAGAAGTATAGGAAGAAAAAGTTAACATCTTTAGCCAGCAAGACAATGTCAGTTAAGACTACATTGAGATTTCATCTTACTTCAGTCAGAATGGTTACTATGAAAAAATATCAAAAATAAAAACTACTGGTGAGTGTGTGAGAAAAAACGAACAACACCATGTTACTGGAAGAAGTATCAATTAGGACAGCTACCAGGGAAATCAATATGGAAGTTCCTCAAAAAACTAAAAATGTAGCTATCATTTGATCCAATTATACCATTTCTAGGTGTATGCCTAAAGGAATTAAAGTTTGTATACTCCAGAGATACCTGCATACTTACATTTGGGGCACAGTTTGCAATAGTTAAGATATTTTACCAGTGTAAGCGCTGATCAACAGATGGATAAAAACCTGATTTATATATATATATAGTGATATATATGTGATAAAATGTGATACATATGTGACAAAAGTGTAACAAGTGTGTGTGAGATATATATGCATATACATATACCCTATAAAATATTCTTGGAATGACATGTTATTTTCAAGTAAATGAATAGAATCGGGCATCATGATATTAAATGTACCACACTTAGACAAACACTGAATGTTTTCTCTCTTATAGAATGAGAAAGCAAAAAAAAAAAAAAAAAAAAAAAAAAAAAAAAAAAAAAAAAAAAAAAAAAAAAAAAAAAAGCAAAACAACAGAAACACAAGCCCCCAAGTTGACATGAAAATAGAAGGAGATTATTACAGAGGAAGGAAACTGGGGATGGAAGGGAAAGTCAAGAAGGATAACGAAGTATAGAAATGATCAGACTATGCCATATGCCAGTACAAAAATGCCCAAATGGGCTACATTATTCTATGTAACTAATGTGCATTAATTTAAAAATTTATAAATGGAATTACCACATGATCCAGTAATCCCACTGTATGTCCAAATTAAATGGAATCAATATGAAATTAACTAGTCAAATAGGCATATGGATTCTCATGTGATTTGCTGCAATATACACAGTACTCAACCAAGTATTGAATGAATCGATGTCCACTAGTGAATAAATGGATCAAGAAAATATTATATGTATGGAATAATGTTAAGCCTTATGATGAAGAAAATCCTATCCTTTCTGGCAGCATGGATGATCCTTGTGGATATTATTTTGTGTGAAATAAGCCAGGCATAGAAAGATAAAACGCTGTGTGATTGCATTTATTTGTAGAATCTCAAAGAAGTTGTACTTGTGCAGAAGGAGAGTACAATGGTTACCAGGAACTGGGGGAAGGGATGGTTTGCAGAGATGTTGGTTATGCAATATTTCAGTCAGATAGGAGGATTATCACGCAGCAGAGTTACTACCGCCAACTACATTATATTGTGTTCTTAAGGAAGTAGCTAAGAGAGCATATTTTCACTGTTCTTGCCATAACAACTGGTAGCGATGTGAGGTAATATATGTTAACTAGCTTAATTTAGCCATTCAATAAATAAATAATACATTTTGTCAATTAAAAACAATGTTTTGAAAAGAGAGAAGAAAGAGCTTTGACATACAGGGAAACACCAGGTCTGCCTATGCATAGGAGAACATCACATGAAAGCATGATAAGGTAGCCACTGCAAGCCATGGAGGAAGGCCTCAGGAGAAATCTTCAGATTCCTTGGTTGTATCCTTATAGTCTCCAGAAGAAGGAAAAAATGATTTCTGTTTAACTACTGTTTTTATGGTGTATATGCACACACACACACACACACACACACACACGCACGCACGCATGCACGCATGCACATTCATTTGGGTCCTAGGGATCAAACCTTGGGTTTCTGCACGTGCTAAGCAAGGGTTTTACTTTTGAGTTGTACCCTCATCTCAGTCTCTGGCCTTTTGTTAAGAAGTTCTAACAGACCAATGTAGATACGACTGAGTGGGTATTCTTCAACCTTAACATCCAGTGTGCCTAGCTTAGGGCCTGGCATATACCAAGTACACCCAGCCCAGTAGAGGCAGGACACACTGGCATAACTACTGTGTACTGCTCAACATGTTGCAAGTCCAAATTCAGATATAAACTCAGCTTAGGAGCTTTGGAAATTCAGTATGAAATGAACACAAAAGAAATACGTATACCTGCATATTGTGATTACAATATTTTGGATATCTGGAGATATATATATCATCAAATAAAATCTCATGTGCTTTTTACTTTAATGTGATACTAGATACTTTCAAATTATATTGTGCTCTGCATTATACTTCTGTTGAAGTGCAGTTGATATTTTAAAACATCCCTTGAGTGACAGGAATCTCTCAGCTGTCATTTTCTTCATGCTTAGCACCTGCAGTTAGGTGTCTTTTAAAATTTTTCTCCAGCAAGGATACAAAAACAAACAAAACCAAAAAGAGTCTTGACCAAAGGAAACTAAATACGTCACAGGTGCAGCATCTGAGAACCCCAGAACTTCTTAGAACTTCATTATTTGAGCAAATCTATGCAATAATACTTCACCATCTAAAGAATGACACAGGTGGTGAAGGCAGTTTTTGAAGCAGAGGAAATGCAGACAGGGTGAGAATTCTTTGCAGTGGCCACATTAGTACTGGATTGTAACCTGGTGGCTTAATCACATCCTATTACTGCAGGTAACAGAAAACCTTTAAAACCACCCTGAACAAAAAATGAATAATTTAGAAAGACATCAGAAAATGGTACAGAATTGATACTGAGGATTTGGAACCAGGCTTATAAAAATACGTACAGCCAAAGGAACATAAAACTGCATGGGTGGTCATGCTAGGAAGGTGCTGCTGACTCCACCACACTGGTTTGTTGAGGCCATCTCTGATGGAGTCTCTATGCCTCTGCCCTTTCTGGACTCTCTCATGTTTCTGGTATGATTGCTCAACTGTTCAGACATCTGGTCACCCTCCCAAGATCAGAATTGCAAGTTCAAGGAGTCATCAGAGCCTGTGCTTCTGAGTGCAAGAAGAGAGAAGCTGGTCCCTTCATTCATGAAGCCAAGACTCTCATCTTGGGAATCAGCTACATTGAACATGGGCTTAGCTGTTTACAGACCACAAAAGAAAACCAAAACTCCATAGAAATGAGAAAACAAAGTGCTCCCTCTTCTCTTCCTTCCATTAGAAATATCAAATCAATACAAAGAGGGGAATAATCATTTCCCCCTAGATCGTCTTAATGATAGGAACAGAAGTGAACTCTAAAATTATGCTATTGTTAAATTTGTATGCCATTCATCTGGCACACAAGGCTGATGACTCTTCTAAGCACCATTTGAATTTTAACTTGACTGAGCTCAAGTCAATGCGTTGCCATCATCACCGGGAGAAAACCATCAGACTTTATGTCATTAAATAGCAATATTGCCCATCTTTTAAAAAAGATAATCTAATTTTTTTCACTTTTTTGCTGCAAGGAGAAATTTTCATTGACTGAATATAGCAGGTATTCATACAAAATTCTAATTTTTAAGAACTTGTCATTTAAAAAAATAACATGAAAACTAGATCCTTTATCTTATCACTGCCTAAACTTCCTGATGGTGAAACCGCAGATGCAAAGGAAACAAGTACATGACCACTTTTCTGATAACTACTTTTTTTCTGTTTATCTCACATCTTTAACATTTTTAAGCCTTTATTTATCATCTTTTTATTAGAAACCTTGTTGATGAATGGCCTCCTGAGAGTAGATTACAAATCGAAACACGAAATATCTTTGGCATTGGTTAGGAATCAGTGGTACTTCCCTGGGTGTGAGGCTACTTTTTTTTTCCTGTTAAAAAATTTTTGTTTCTTCTTCTGCACACTGCACATATATTTGTGGTTTGTCTTGTAAATACAAGGTATGGTGACACAGGCTGACTACTGATCTCAACTGTGAAATGTGTGTGGTAAGGCAAACAGGCCTCAGGTAGCTTATTTCACTAGACAGAGAAGAGACGTGATTAGGGTTAGTCTAGCAGGAATAGCATGCAGTCTCCCTTGGGCTTTAACTTTCCTTTCTTGATAAAGAAGCTGTTTTGTAGGATGACATCGTTCATAGAGGAATTTCATCTCTTTTAAGAAACAAAAATGAAGGTCAGAGTGATCTTGGCATTTGCTGTTTTTTTTTAAAAATGTGCTTTTATTTCAAAATAATGTACCATAGTAGTGTATTTGGGGTGGTAGATTCCTAATTTCTTCGTTATCAGAACAGAGGATCTTCTCAGCTAAATGTGTAATGCATTCAGCTAAGACTTATTGAGTGCCTGTCTATCTTACTTGTATTTTATTTAATTCATATGTTCTTCAATGTTGTTGCTCTTCTTGATTTTAAATAACAAGAAGCTGAGGCTCAGAAAGGTAAATGTTTTGACCAAGGTGACAACTGAATTGGGGCTTGGTTAGGTGCTTCAGGCCGGCTCCTCTTTCTTACTGGTACAGGGTAGACGCCCCCTGAGATGGTGCAGTAGATCCATGAGAGGTCTCCTCACTAGTCTCTCCTATTGGGAAGCTTTAGGCAGCCATCTCCCTTTCTCAAACATGCTCCCTCATTAATACACGCCATCAGGAGACATCGGAAGATGCGCTGCTTAACGAGTAGTCTCAACTCTTGATACACAAGCCCGAAATTAAGGGCCCTTTACCCTCCTTCAGCAGGACTGCGGGCTGCCCGTGGCCCTCAGTAAAGATGGCGGAGTCGGCGTCCAACCGGACCCGCCTCCTTGGGCGCCGGAGTCATGTGACCCACACAATGGCTCTGAGCCTGCTGGCGGCGTCCCGGCAACGTCGAGGGCAAGTCATGACGGCCGCCGCGGGCTCGGCGGGCTCCACCGCGGCGCCCCTGCTGCTGAGCGCGGTGCTGGCGCTCGGCAGCGCTTACGTGCTCGACGACTCCGACGGGCTGGGCCGGGAGTTCGACGGCATCGGCGCGGTCAGCGGCGGCGGGGTGAGCGCGGGGGGCGCCGGGAGCGCCGGGGTCGCTGCCGTCCCGTCGTGCCCCGCGGGCAGCCGGGCGGGCGCGGGTGGTGGTGGGCCACGGCGGGGAAAATGGCTCGGCCCCTGGAAGGAGAGGGGCTTTGTGACGGACTCCTGCTGGCGTTGCCTTTTGAGGAGCGGGAAAACGTTGGCCCGTCGTTTTTGGAGTATGTGAGAGTCACAAGGTGGCTGCCAAGACGTGGACTCTTCCTTCTGTTCTCGTTTCTGACTTTATTTCTGGAGGTGGCTGAGAATCGGCCTTTTAACAAATGCACCAGCTAAATACATTTTGTCTGCCGGTCTGCCCACCTGCTCCCCCTCTCCTGTGATTTTTATTTTGAATTGTGACTGAGTCTTGGCAGCCTAGGCTGGGCTCGAACACCCGGGTCCTACCTGTGCCAACGCTCCAGAGTGCTGGGTTTAATCGCGCCGTCCAGCGCGGCTCTCCAGCTAATTCTCGTGCTAGTTCTTGAGAGCTATTTTTCCGGTTCAAAGAACTCAATGGCAGATTTTTAAAAAATTTAAATTTGAGAGTGCTTACTGAATACTGTACTTCTTTATTTATAGTAAATTTTGGAGTATTCACAGATTTATTGAGGTTATAAAGACATTATTCTCGTGTACACCATAGGCAGTTTTTCTTAAACACCCCAAATTAGAATGGTTGTATTTGACACAGCCAGTACTGGTATTGTTATTTTTAACTGAAGTCCATGCTTTCTTCCAGATTTTCTTAGTTTTTTTTTTTTTTTTTCTGACCCCTTTTCTGTGTTCTAGGTTTCCAGCTAGGACACCACGGTACATGTAGTTGGCATACATTCTTAGTTTTGGCTAAACGGTTGGAATGTGTTATTTTTATGTGGGCATTTTATAGAATTTGACATGAAACAAAAAGGCAATTGTAACTTGGTGCAAGAAGGCCACAGCTGTCTTTTTTTCCCAGTTCCTTGGACCTGCTGACAGGTATTTTCCAGACCTAGAGGTTTCTTCAGTGGCATGATTATTCTTACGTACTGACTGCATTTATTTGCTCACGTACCGTGGTTTTTGTAACCTTTGATTTTATGTTACCTGGTTTTCTTTGTCCCCTTTGAAGCCATAAAGTTTATGCCGCTTGACTTGTGGTTGAGAGGGTTTTTTTTTTTTTTTTTTTTTTTTTTTTGGTCTGGTATGCCAGATCACATGTAGAGCTAATTAAAAAAAATGTTAAGGATGAATTCTTAAGCTTCTGGTGGAACTTAAGTCTTTAATTTCAACTGATTACAAGCATGTATGCTTGCTTGCCATGCATATGACTCTGATTATAGCCAGATCTTCCTCTGAGGGGAAACATTCTTTTAGTAACTGTACTTTTTTGATTTTTGTATTTTTTTTTTTTTTTTTAGTTTACAACCTTAGCAACAGATTCTAGTACCTATTTTAAGAGGAACCTGTGGGCTCTTGAGCCACACTTGTGGGCATTTGCTTTTTGCTATCATTTTCTGTTTTATATTTTGATTTAAGTTTGAAATAGCCAGTATTTCATCATTCTGATACCATTAGAAGTGACAGTAAATCATCTGCGGAATCATAAAAAGTCTTTGGTTAGGTTTATTTAACTACATTTGAATGTACTAAGATGAGAAGAGTTCTGTAGCCCAGAGTTAGGAACTCCTGTCTGATAAAATATCGGACAGTTATTAATATCTCTAAGTATAGTGCACTACTCAGATGTTTAATAAGTAATGAGTGAAAATGATTGCCATATTGTAATTTTATACCAGCTTAAGGTTCTTTTTAGTGGAACCCCTGGTACCTAGCACAGTTTGTGGAAATGTTAGAATTCTCTTGTTTTTAATGTTCATATCATAGGGAAAGAATTTTGGTGCAATAAAAAAATGTGAGCTCAAGTAGGTTGTTGGATCTACTCTAGGCTCTGCTACCGAGTGCTGGTCCTTAACTTCTCTTTGTTTTAGTTTCTTTGCTGCATAGAGGATGATACCTGCCTGGAAGGACCCTTGTGGAAATGAATGTAAAATACTTAGGATGATACCTAGCACATAGCGAAGGTTGGAAAGCTTCCAGTTCAGGGACTAGGGAGGAGGAAGCTGAGTGAATAAATAAATTTTCCAAAGGTTTCTTCCTGATTTTGTAAAGCAGCTTCAGGCCTGATTCAGCCAGTGGAGGTGGTTAGCAATTTGAAAATTTATTGCTCATGTTTCAAAACTTGTTCACTTTGCCTGTGGCAAACACTTTTGTGTTGAATGTGATTACAGATTTACATTGGAATCATGATGTGTATCATGGTAAGGAATTTAAAGACCGCAAAATGACCCCTGAGTACACACAGCTGTAAAGATAAGGCAGAAAGAAGTGTCTATGAGGGTCAAAGATACATTAGTGGATGTCTACAGAGTTCATCCATTTAAAGAGTGCCAGCTTTCACATTTGAACCTCACTAAGGCCATAAGCTCATTGAGAACAGTATCTTTTTTTCTTAAAAAGTTGTGTACACAATGCCTGCTATTTATTGAGAGCTTACTACATACCAGGGACTTTGCTAACTCTTATTTATTTATTTATTTATTTAACAAGCATCTAACTTTAGGTGAACAGCTAAGTGAGTAAGATGACCTACTTTGCAATAATTTACTCATAGCTACATGGGTACAAAGATAAAGTCAGGTACAAGCTCCATCTGACTGAAAGCCTTGTGTTGCCTGTACTGGTGCAGTAGCACCACTGTGGCATAATAGGTACTAAATAAATGTTAACAAAGAATGAAAATCAACGACCTGAGTAGAAGACAGTCTTTGTTCTCAGGGAACCTAGAGTGGAGACAGAAAAAGGAGTGATTGAGGTGCAGAGTTCTAAGTGCTGTGGTGGAGATACAGACTTGGTGCCAAGGAGCTATGCTTAAATCAGGGAAGACAGGCAGAGGTATCTTTTCTTGAAGAGGTGGGGTTTGATCTGAAAGCTGAATGCTGATTTGGAGTTACCCAAATAGGGATGGAGGGCATATTCCAGGCAAAAGGAAAAGAAACAGTAGTTTGACATATTTAGATAGAAAATGTGAAAATGATCAACTGTTGGAATTAGGATGCAATTAAGGGATTTGGGTGTGAAAGTGAGCAATTTGAGCTTTAACCTGAAGGCTGTTCAGAGATGGGATGTCTTAGTAGGTTTAAACAGAATAATTTCGTGGTTGTGTTTGTGTTTTGGGAGGATTAACTTGATCATTAGTGTGGAGGGTAGAATACTGGGAAGTCTTGGGGTCACTTACCCTGCCTTAGTGAGGTGGGTCTAGGTTAAGTGGGCGGATTCACAAGTTGGAAATGAGTTTGAGAATCATTAAGGATGTCTTGGTGACTGAAGTTGAAAGGTTGACTCCATGTTTATGGTGTTGGCAGACTCATTCAGTAGGATAACAAATGTAGAAGTAGCAGATTTAGGCAAAGTTCTTTGTCGAACTGGATAAATTGGGCCTATGGCTTAGTGGCAAGGACAGGGCCAGTTCTGGATGAGAGGCAGCAACTTTGGATACTGTCAGAATGTCAGTGGAAGCCTACACGAGGGTATAAAATGTAAGGATGGGCCCCCTAAAAGTCAATATCTTGCCCTGTCATACTGGCAGCGCGAACCTAGGGCCATCCCGTGTCCAATCCTAGGGAACTTGCTACTGTTCTGTGCTGAAAACCCCCTAGTGCTTTCCCCCCCTAGCTTTTGTTGTCATCCAAAGCATAGATTTTCGTGAGTTACTAGTTTTGTGATTTCTTTTTTTTTTTTTTTTTTCAAGCAGTTGTCTGCTATGGTCCAGACAGGACTAGTCGTAGTCCCTTTACTTTCTGTAAATATCTTTTTGTTCTGATACTTATCTTGTGTGAGGTTTCTTTAGTACAATTCTTAGTAACAGAACTTACAGAAAATGGGAGTATTGCTTCCTGTCAGTATTGCTACTTACATTTTCCTGAAAGATAACCTTATCTGAGATTCATCCCACTCAGTCTAGCTTTGCTGTATTAACAAGTGGTCTTGAGATAGAAAACCCAAATGTCAAGATAAGTTTGTGGTCATGATTTTCAGCATTGCCCTTAGCAAGTCTGACTCCCAGCTAACTGTCCTAGTGGTAGAGAACCTCTCAGCTGTAGGAAGAACAACAGCCTTGCCCATCTAATGGTTGGCACAGCAAAGGCAGGTGAACAAACAGCTGAGGAAGTCACTTCCCATTCCTCCATCTTGCCTCAGAACTAGCTAGGAAGGATCTTGGCCACGGTAGGCAGGAATTGTCAACAGATGTACACATGTGGCTTATTGCGTTCATGCCTTCTGAACATTTTTTGTTTCAGGCAACCTCACGACTTCTAGTGAATTACCCAGAGCCCTATCGTTCTGAAATATTGGATTATCTCTTTAAGGTAATGAGAACATAGTTACTTAATAGTGCCAGTGATATTTTTAAAAAATATGGTAAATTTTAGCTATAGAACTTACCGACTTCATAATTCTAGGTTTTGAAAAAAAATGGCAAGTTACTTTTGGAATAAAGCTACTGCTTAAAATTTTGCTTTTGGTTTCTCATTTATATAACCAAAGGCAGCTGTTAGTAATTGTGTCATGGTTCTACATGATGAAACTCAGCGCTAATACTGTTCCTTCTTTCCACAGCCAAACTTTGGTGCCTCTTTGCATATTCTGAAAGTCGAGATAGGTGGAGATGGGCAAACAACAGGTGGGAGTATTTGAGAAAGTAGATTTTTCCCCCTCCGACGTTTTAATATATACTTAAACTAACGGACTATGATTTGAAAATATAAGTACCATCAGCTTTTCTGCAGTTTATGCTTGCTTAGTAGACTGTTCCTTATTTTTCCTTTTGTACTTGGAATTATTTTAAAAATTGCATGGACATACAAATTTTCCAAAAACAGTATCAGACTTTCAGTTGCTTATTTGATTGAGGTAACCCATGGTATGTAAATCTGTAGTTTCCTGCAAACTAGGTACACTAGGCAGAGCCTAGGGATAGTTTGGAATTTTATGGAGAAATTAAAAGAAATATTTTAACTTTTTATGGGACATACCAGATATCATTAACTTTAAAAATATGTGGTAAATAGAACCAATCAGTATTTTAGGGTTATAATTTCTTTTTTTAGAAACAAAATGATTTTTTATTTTACTTATTTTATTTTTGAAGCAGTGTCTCACCAAGTGGCTAAGTTGCACAGGCTGAGTTCAAACTTGCAGTACTCCCGTCTCAGCCTCCCAAGGTGCTGGAATTATAGGCCTGCCTAGATTCAAAACTATTTTCAACCATTAACCATTCAATCTTCTTGGTCACCATTTTGATCAGTTGGTGTAGAATATATTATCAATTAGCAGTTTATAGGTCTCTGGTTTTCAGGAAAAATTAAAAATAGATCCTTTTATTAACTCTAGACTATCCTCAGGACTTGTCCTCCTGCTAGTGATTTTGGAGATAGCTTTTAACAGACATGTCTGCTGTGTGGGTTATTAGTGTTTTTGGAAGGAAAAAATGCAAATAACCAAAAAACAAATCTCCAAATTATTCCCAAAGAAGCTCCCTACTCCCTCCCCCCGCCAAAAAAAAAAAAAAAAAGAAAAAGAAAAAAAAGGCTGTAACAGAAACTTTCCCCAAGCTATTGCAAGAGGACAAGTGTTGTATTGTAGAAGTCCTTTAGCCAGAGTTGATAATGTCTGGCCAGCTCCATCGAAGTTAGAGTTACATAAGCAGCACCTTGGGTGAATTCTGATGTTTGTCTTTAAGAAATGGGCCATGACTGTAAGGCCCTGCTTAGCAGGACAGACATTTCTGAACTATGGGAGCACATGAAACCTTTGATGTCACCTATCCTCTCTGCTTGATGGTGCTACCTCAGCCAGCTATCAGTGTCAGGACAAATTTTGTCATTGCTATAGTGGGATGTATTTTCACAAAACTTTTTATTATATTGACATGTTATAGGCTCAGTGTGTAAAGATAGGCAGTAAGAGCACAGGATTTACCTCCATAATCAAGAGGGTGGAAGTTGAGGCTATGTGGAATTGAAATTAGACGTGGGGATTTGAAAACATTGGCGAGACCACAAAGTCCAGCCGAATATAATCCCGGGAATTTCACTTACTTAGAGGTGGGTACGTTTCTCATAACACTGCTTTTAATAGAATGTTGTGCTTCTATCATTGAAGACCTTAAGAGTTGCTTAGGATAATGAAAAAGGATGGAATAATAGGCTTTGATTATCCATCTTCAAATTATATAAGATTATTATTTATTTGCTGAACTTCAAGATTAGAATGGAGCACTATGTGTAGACTCTCTCTCTCTCTCTCTGTGTGTGTGTGTGTGAGAGAGAGAGAGAGAGAGAGAGAGAGAGAGAGAGAGAGAGAGAAAGAGAGAGTTAGTGGCCATGGAAACCCTGCTCATGGATCATTTCCTTCCTCTTTTTCTCTGCTCCTCTTGCTCAGATGGCACTGAACCTTCTCACATGCACTATGCACTAGATGAAAATTATTTCCGAGGGTACGAGTGGTGGTTAATGAAAGAAGCCAAGAAGAGGAACCCTGATATTATACTTATGGGTAAGATGCCAGACTTGCAGCTTTTGCAATCGTTTGCCTTTAGCCTGCACATTCTGAATTATGTTGATCTACTGAAATGCCAAGAATGTTGTTCATATTACCGGTGAGCTACTTAGCAGCATTAAATTGTGTGCCAGGGATGATCTTTATTTATGGTACCTCTGGAGGAAGCTATTTTTCTTCTATTTTTACAGCAGTGTGAAGTTTGCAGTTTATGCAGCTGACCTAAGGTCACGATAATAGGTGGCAAAATTAGGTTTAGAAGCTAATTTTATTTGGTTTGTTTTCCCTACTGTGATAGGAACCTTGATAAAATCTCTCATCAAAATTTGTACTCTTTGACAAGGTCTTGATATTGAAAAAAGAACAATGCTGCAAGGTATCCCTAAGGTTGCTATGTGTATAAAAATATAATGAAAATTTTTTTGTGCAGAATTAATTTATCAGAATATTTGAACTAAATTTGAAGTAAAAATAATGCCTTGAAGAAAATTATGCGAACACTGAATTCAGTGTACAGGATGTCCTAAAAGTTACCATGCATATAGGGAATAGTAATAAACTTTCAGGATACCTCGTATGTACAAGTTGTATGTGGTACATAATGGTGAAGCTCAGTTTTAGAAGAGCTTTCTGTTTGTTTCTTTGTTTTTAAACTTCAGTGATATGCAGATCAATGGCCCAGAGACTGGGAATACTGAAAAATTGTCCTCTGTTCCTACCCATTTGGGCTTAGAATCTAGGGGAGGATTTTTGGGTAGTTGCTCCAGTGGGACTATTTTCATTTCCCAGTTCTGCAGCAGTGCCCAAGCCTGGGAGGTATTTGAAACATCTAGAAAGTGGATACTTGCGTCACTTGAAATGAATTTGGTGCTTTGAAACAAGCTTGCAATCAAAGTAAAGTTAATGGTCCGTTTTGAAAGCCTGATTTCAAGTGACTTAAAAAATAATTTTCTAAACAATCAGAGGAAAAGAGTAATAGTTCCTAAATTACAAAAATGGTGAGTGAGTGAGTGTGTCCTTTCAGGTGGGCTTTTGTGAGAGATTCCAGGAATATTTTGAGCAGTAAAAGCATCATTGAATTGAGTGTGTACTTGTCTACTGGCTGTTTCCAAAGTCAAGCCTCATTTAAATTTAGAAAATTTAATCAAAATTACTGAGCCGCTCAACAGAGACTTCCGGTTGGTGGGCCTTCATTTTGTATTTCATATTTCATTGTTTTTAGATGCTCCATTATTTAATTTCATTTTTTATGTAGTATACTTAGTTTATGAAAATAAACATTTTGTCATTTTGGTTTTGATTTTTTAGTGGTGAATTATATTGATAATCTATTTAGTACTATGGGATTTAACTGTTTAGCTTATCCTAATATTTTAGTAACAAAATTAAGATTAGAATTGTAATTAATCCTTTTCTATTCTCATTTTAAAAATTTAATAATAAGGGTTTTGAAAGACTCTGAACTTTATTTGCTTTATATCACTTACCAACAGTGTGTTTTTCTGTTGATTACTGGCAGTTATATTGATAAAAAGACATACAAGTTTTGCTGAATTTGATTTCCTGGCCTATTAATATTTTAAGTAGCCTTATAATTGGGACTGTAAAGTAGTATAATCACTATAAGAATCACTGTGGATATTTCATAAAAAACTAAAAATAGGAATTCCATTTGACTGAGCTATTCTTCTGAGTTCCTTTCAGAAAGAGTTAAATATATCATATTACACATGTTATTATGACACATGCATACACATGTTTACGTCAGCACAACTCTGTAGCTCAGTCTTGGAAACTGCCTATGTGTCCATTGGTAGATGAATAGATAAAGGCACAATAGGGTACTACTCTGCTATGAAGAAGGATAGAATTGAGTAATTCACAGGAAAATAGCTGCATCTTGAGACCAGTGGCTAAATAAAATAAATCAGACACAGAAAGTTAAATATCATATGGTTTCTTTTACATGAAAAGCGCAAAATATAAATACTTGAAAGAGCTAAAATATAGGAAGCAGGTGCTGTGTAGATGGGAAGATGACCTGGAAGCAGGAGAGATGGAGTTTGGCAGGCGATAGGGAAGGGGAATCAGAATGATTAACGTTCCACACTTGTATGCACCATTGCCTTAAGATGCGTGTAACTAGTGTGTATGGCAAACATACTAATAGCATAATAATTATGGGGAAAACAGCAATTGTAAGAAGACACAGATGGGAATGACAAGTTTGTGTTATGCTTAAGCTCAAATGGATAGTGTAGATCTCTAGAACCCTTTGGTTTGATTTTAGAGAGCAGAAATTTAGTATTGAATATCCCAACAGAGAGTGGAGATGTTCACTTAAAGTGCCAAACGTTTCTTTCTGTTAGCAAGTGTGTTTGAGAAAGGTACTTGTTTGTTTTTATTTTCTTGAAAGAATGATTGCAATTATGTGACCTGACAGTAGGGATCAATAAGAAATCACAGTTGTCCTGGGGTTGGAAAAGGTTTCAAGAACTTGTGTGTGATGTATAATCTTTTTATGGTCAGATCTGTATTTGACGTTCAGGTACCTGAGTGTTTTTGTTTTGCTTTGTTTGGCTTTCAGTAGCGGCGTACTGTTGCATCTACTTCACCTTTACCACTTTTCTTTTTTCCACAGGTCTGCCATGGTCATTCCCTGGGTGGCTGGGAAAAGGTTTCAGTTGGCCTTATGTAAATATTCAGCTGACTGCCTACTACGTCGTGAGCTGGATTGTGGGCGCTAAGCATTATCATGATTTGGATATTGATTATATTGGAGTTAGTAACAAATTTAAAATATAATTCGTTTTGGACATTTGTAATTTTAAAAATAACTTGATTCTGCCACACTTTGTTGAGGAACTGTTTTGTGTCATGAAACTACTTTGTTCATTGGTTTCTGATAATAATGCAAGTAACTACGTGGGACATTTTATTGTTGTTCTTTGCCCATCCAAATTCTTCCCACTTTTGAAAACTGCACCCATAAAAAGCCATCTCCCATACTATTTCTAAAACTCTTTTCTTAAAGCTTAGACCTGACTACATTTGTCAAAGCCTTACCTAGATTCTCTAATACATATACCATACTGTTTTGTGTATAGTTTAATGATTATTATTTCTTTGTTTAGTGAGTGTTCCATTATTTTTCTAAGCCATGGATTGTCAAATTTTTTCTTAAAGAGCCAGAGTACAAATATTTTGGGGTTTGTAAATCACAAGGCAGTATAAAGGATATTTTCTAAGGTAATTGTATGACTGTTTAGAACTTTTAAAAACTAAAAACCATTTTTAGCTTTCAGACTGTGAAAATATAGTTGGTGGCCTAAATTTAATGGACTGGCTTTCCAAGTCCTAAACTATTTATTTAACATCTTTTTAATTATTTAAAGAGCAGAGGACATGCTATTTTGTCCGTCCACAGCTGTTCTGTTGGCAGGCTGGAGGTGTGCCTCAGGCTGCAGTATTATAGGTTCTCACACATGTACACCATGGGTTTCCATAAACAATAACATTGGCTTATTAATATTACATCTACGTTCACTAGTATTTCTTTCATGTAGTCATGACTTGGTTATTAGCAAGCCCTTACTGAGCTCCTCCTGTGCTGTAGACCTCGTTTCTGGGAGTACCAAGAATAGTCAACTCTGGAGTCCAGTGAGAGAGACAGGCAACAGAGCCAGTGACCTGCAGTATCATGGGATGTTTCAGGATGGGAGGGTGAACCAAGGGCTGGAGAAAGCCAGGAGCATGAACATACTTGTTTTTTCTATTATTTTCCAAATTATAATGGACAGTTTATATTTGAAAGCTTTCTTGAATATCAGCACATTTATTAACCCACTGAGATTCTCTGTACGATTGGATCTAATTCTATTTTATTATGATGCATTTTATCTAGACTGTTGATAATCATGTAATAAAGTGAGGAACTTCTTTAATGAGAAGGCTTTATAGCATCTGGACTGTAGACTTACCTTTGTTATTAATAGTTTTCTTAACTGCAAAATGAAAGTCATAAAAGTTTCTTTCAACTCTGAAGCCCTGTGCTTTCTGCTTCTGAGCCCAAGAAATTTATGTCTGTTTTCTTGTGTTCCTCCTCATTAACAATTCACTTTTATAATGTAGCACATTGTGGTTGTCTTTTTGCATAAACATTTTTTATTCTGTACAATATCTTTATATGTGGTGTTTAGGTATGTGGAAATCTGGTCAGAATACTTATACCAATCCTTGTGTTCGTTACTTTTCCAGTACCTGATAGTTCTGACACACATTGTATTGTCAATGTGTGTTGGATGAATGCATATTTTGATACTAGAAGCTTCTGGAATAAATAACTTTTTAAAAGATACCAAATATTTTAAGATTTTTAAAATAATTTAATAAAAAGTTATTAGTATCTATAAATTCCACAAGGTAGGAAAATTGAAATGAAACTGTGAGAATTGGCATATTATAATAATGTTTATTTTCTGATAATTAAAAACTGTTGATTCACTTTTTGACTTTGTTTTGCAGATTTGGAATGAAAGGACATTTGATATTGGTTATATTAAGGTCTGTATAATTTTAGTGTACTAAGTTTTTTTTTTGATTATACTTATGTCACCCCAGTTGTATTTCTTTCATTTGTGGGAGGCATTTAGAAGTAGTAGCACCTCTTTCCCTTTTTCTTTCAAGTTAGGGACTTGAGACTTAGGTTTCACTATGAGGAATCTGTTGCTGGCACCACTTGTTTGCCAGCTCAGCTCACCGGGTTGGGAAGACTAATTTCTGCTCAAAGACTCAATAGTAGTGATGTAAATAAATGTCATTCCTTGTTTTTTTTTTTTACCCCCTAAACTTTAGGTTTCTGACAGTAAAGTGTCTAGGAGCATAGTAATGTGTAGCTCGTGCCATTTTTGCATCAGCATCTCATTGGGATCTGTGATCTGTGTGTTGGAATACCTGTTGAAAGGGGTTCAGTAACAACAAATATTTCTACTCAGGTTAGGTAACCTTGATGCACATAAATTCTACCTAGCGTGTTAAGATAAAGAATGAAGATTTATTTGTTTTATGAGTAGAAATATAATACAAGCAGTTTGTAAAGATGACAAGGATATTTTAAAATATGCTAGATAAAACTTAGCACAGAGAATGCTGGTAATTGCACTGACTTTGGAGAGTTAATAGACTTGTACATTTTGAAATGTTTTCCAAATATACTATATAAGCAATGAGCAATCTTCCTGGTGATTGTCTAGAAGTGAGATTAGAGAAACTAGGTTTATCCATTGTGACAAATGCTAGTTTGACTAAGTTGTTCTCCTGCCTGTGGGAGAATAAGAAACAAAATTTCAATGACAAAATCCAAGATCAGTTTCTTGATAGAGATGTAAGAGATTCTTACTGTTACTGAATCTTCGGTATTGGTTGTTCCCTACCATTAAAAAATCTGTTTGCGCTGTTTCCAGGATA
Source organism: Ctenodactylus gundi (assembly GCA_004027205.1). Classification (NCBI taxonomy): domain Eukaryota; kingdom Metazoa; phylum Chordata; class Mammalia; order Rodentia; family Ctenodactylidae; genus Ctenodactylus; species Ctenodactylus gundi. Next base: position 743,199 of record PVKB01000275.1, on the reverse strand, counting down.
CCCTTGAACCCAACTGATTTTGCTTGAAACTGAATTTGCATTGCCGCTTTAATTCTCACCATGTTTTCTAAAATACCACACCTCAGTTTTAAGATACCATCCATTGTAGGGCACAGCGTGGCTTTAATTAAGTATTTTTTTATTTGCCTCCTAAAAGAGCACATTAATTGGATTTCCTAGCTCAGAAAACTTAGAATGTAAGAATAGAGCTTGTGAAATTTTTTATTTTTCCTATCTTAATTAATTGAAGTGATCTTACATACCTGCTACTACTATGTGCCAGCCAGTTTCAGATGCTGGGCCTTTGCATAGCAACAAATTTATTTATAGTCATTTTTGAAGAATTTCTTCTGCTGTGATCCTTCTGATTCCTAGTGAAATTGTGTTCTTTTTTCTGCCCCAGTTTTACATATAGGTAGTCTGTACCTGTTAGTATTCATCTGCACTCTGCTTTTTTTTTTTTTTTTTTTAGCTCACCCCATTAGCTTTGGTCTCCTGGTGAGTGTGTGTGAGAGTTCCATGCTGTGCGTGTTCCTGAGCCCTGCACCTGTGAATAGTACTAAATACCAAGGAAAACACTCAGTTCTGCTTTCCCATTTGATTTCCTGTTGGAATTTAATTTCTTTCTTTCCATTCTAATAGGAGAGCAGTACTAGAGGCAGATATTCCTTTCTCTCGTTTTTTTTATTAGTAGGAAAGGCTTATACTAAGAATCAGCTCTTTCATAGCCAGGCTGAGTGGCACAAGTCTGTAATCACAGCCCCCTGAGTTGCTGAGGCATGAGGCTTGCAACCTGGGCTGCTTAGTGACTTAGTGAGACCCTATATTAAAATCAAAAATAAAGATGGTCTGGGAATGGAGCTCAGTGTGAAGGTCCTGGGCTCAATTCTCAATTTTATTTAATAAAAGGAGATATTTGAGATATTTCTTACTTTTCTTCTAATATGTTTCATAATTTTAAGAACTATAGTATTTACATATAAAGACAGAATCTTTAAAGATAACTAGAAATGTTTAAATTAAAAATGGTAGATTAAAATATTTTACCAAGTGGTATGTATAATATGACCTCAAATTTATTATTACGCCAGCATAGGAAAACTGTAAGAAAGCATACCAAAATAATAATAATTATATTAGTGGTACTATTTTGTTATTTTAACTTGCATTCCTCTTCTATCCCCTAATTTTCAAGGTTGAACATAATTTTAAAGTTAGAGGAAAATCTTCCTAAAACATTTTTCCTCCATAAGGCACATTTCTATTGAAAAAATGTTGAAACCACCATCCAGAACAGTGCTTTTGAAGTACTTTCTCTCTTTTTGCCATAATTCAATAGCTAAACCCTCATTCCTAACGTTTGTGATGTTCTGTTTATCTCTCAAAAGGCACTAAGGAAGATGCTGGACTCTCATGGTCTCCAGCGAGTAAAGATTATAGCGAGCGATAACCTCTGGGAGCCTATTTCTTCCTCCATGCTGATGGACCCTGAGCTCCTGCAGGTGGTTGATGTGATAGGGTAAGTCTTGGTTTACTTTGAAAACCTGCAGTTTACTTGTTCCATGTGTTGCCTGGGCTTGTATTTTTGCCTTCTCTTTACCATTTGATTATATCCTCATAAACTATGGTGTTAACTAACATGGGTATAACTTATAGTTCATTGTTTTCCTCTGAAATGTTACATATTTGTCTGTGATAAACACATTGGTACCTTTTAAAAAAGAAGTCTTCCTGTTTGAAATAATAAAGGGCTTTATTAAAATTAATTGCAGAGTAGTTTAATTTTAGAAATTAGAAAGGCAGTGTTGTGAAGTCAGTTTCTGAGTCAGCTTTCCTGGAGTTTAGAGTTCTTGCGTGAACATTTTCATAAATGGTTTGGGATGTATTTTTTTGTACTGTAACCCTAACGTTGCACAGACTTAACACTGTTCCTTATTCTCTTTGTTCCTTTCAACTCTCTGGGCCATGACCTCTTTGCACTCAGCAGTATTTTTAAAAGTGAATTTATATTTTATCTATTATGACAGCTTATAGACATTTGAAAAGTAGAACACACATGTGTGTGGTGTTTGTTCTTTTCCTCTGAGAAGACCCTGATCTCTAGGCCAATTAATTAAATTTAATTTCAATGCAAAAATGTTCAAATATAAACATACACACTGCCAAAATAAGAAAAAAATCCTAAATTTAATATAATTATATCTACTGATTTTCAATAAGAAATTGGATAGATATGCATGTTAAATTAACCTCAAGGATGAAATCAGCAAAATTCAGACAGTGAGAAATTCTGTACGACAAATAACCCATTCCTTCAACAAATTAAAAAAAAAGAGTAAGATCCTAAATATTGGATATTTAAATACCAACAGATCACTGTGTACACGTCCTACATGAATCTAGATTCAACCAAAGAAAACAACAGAGTTATAGATATCTAATAATTTTAAGAAAGTGTGACATTATAAGTATAATAAAAGTGCTGTTGTGGCAAAAATGACCTTTATCTTTACTGATATAGAGTACCTTTAATAAAAATATAATTCTGAGATACGTTTCAAATAATGTAGGAAAGAAGGGTTGAGGAATGACCATGCATGCAGATGGAGAACTGCTCGCAGGTTCGTAAGAGTTTCAGAATGAGAACCAGGAGCACAGACATTCACTGTATTGTTCTGCCTACTTTCCTGTACCTTCAAAATTTTTCACTGAAAGTAGCACCATCTAGAGATCAGAGGCTTCCCGGTGGAAAAGAACAAACACCAAAATGAAAAGAAGGCATTTATTTTGATTAAAAAATGGAGAAAGGATTTATTCAAAGCTAGCTCTTGAGAAGATGGAAGGGCTCATTGCCTCAGATCACCATCTCACGGTGTATAACCAAGCAAGGACGTTTTGCAGGAAGGAAGCTGTAGGAGGCAGAACACAGAGAGATAGTGTTTTATCACTCACAGTGTCTAGTTTTGGATCTTTCCCTTTCTTGTGGAAAAGAACTGTACACTGACCTCCAGAGCCCAGGATCTGCATATTCTGCCACAGGGCTAAGGAGAGAAGGGAATGTTGGCTGTGTGTTAAACAGGAGGAAATCTAGAGAAGCTGTTTATCTGTAAAGGAAAAATCTAACTTTCAGAGTTCAGTTTTGCCATGCTGGTTACAATATAGTCTAACATCATAGACTAATTTTGTGTGTGTAAAGTGTTATTAGAATGGAATTATTTCAGTTTTTGGTGTAATTATTAGTGTGTTTGTAATACATGATAACTATTCATCATATGACATTTGTCTTTGAATTTATGCAGAAAGTATATATGTTAATATGTATGAATATACATATGTTATCTTGGCATCTTACAGTAGCTATTATTTTGGTCAACGTTATATTTATAAGATTAACTCATGTTGCTAGATAGCGGTTTGGGTCATCTTAGTTAACACTCAGCTGTAGGAGTATATTACCCCTTAACAGTCTTAATCAAAGGAGAAAGTTACCGCACGTGGCTATTAAAATCAGGTTGGTGGACAAGAACAATACATGACTTTACTTAGTGGTGGCTGACAGTTGGTGACTTGGGTTTATGTTTGTGGTAAGAATTGTGATATGAAGAACAGGTGACAGTGTGCAAAGAACTGTCCTACTGGTTCAGAATGACTCAGGTGACTCCAGTCTTTTGCCTTATTTTTCCCCTCTAGGGAGTCTTGTGGCCTAATTTCAGTTGTACTGAGTGCCGTGTG